>ML409338.1:2101-71872 GCA_005239525.1 Nicotiana knightiana | reverse complement strand
CCAGGATTATATTTGCAACGCCCGCTTAGTCTTCTACAAGACATAGTTGAGCGTGATCAATGGCCGACAAGTTTGTCACCGCCCATGCCGGGGCTAAGAAAGCAGAGGCAATAGTGAATGACATATTTTCCATTAAACAGTCACCCGACGAAGGACTAAGATATTTCCTTGCCCGGTTCAACCGTGTGAGGATGACTCTACCAAATGTATTGGAGGGAATGGCAGTAACGGCTTTCCAGAACGAGTTAAACAGGAGCGGTTCGAGGGCGACCAAAAAATTGCTAAGACGACTCATGAAATACCCCCAACCACTTGGAACGAAATACACAATGCCTACTACGCCGAGGTACGAGCTAACGAGGACGACTTCAACGGGCCAACTCAACGGTTGACCTCGGTTCAATTGGAATCAAGAAAAGACCGGCGAAATGACAACCAAAGGGACCATGCAATCTCACGCCCCAACTGTGAAAGGCATCAACCATATGTTAGAGCCGCCGCCATGTCGTCTCCTCGCTACGAAAATGGCCCATCCAGACCACAAACAGGGACTCACCGAAACGAAGAGGTATGCCCCCACTACTATCTGCTCACAATATATGTGTTTCTCCCTCAGATATAGTCTATGCATTGGAGAAACTCAGCCCAAAGGTGAAGTGGCCGCAGAAGATGAGGTCTGACCCAAACACCAGAAAGCCAAACGCCCTCTGTGAATTCCACTAGGAACAGGTCCACAAAACCGAAAACTGCATTTCCCTGAGGCAAGAGGTCGTAAACATGCTTCACCAAGGAAATTTGAAGGAACTTTTGAGCGACCGAGGAACGGAAAACTTCGCTCGAGGGCGTAAACAGCATCAGGGTCCACTGAAACCACCCTCCCCAGCTCGTACCATCCAAATGATCATCGGAGGCGGTGACGATGCATCAATCAACAACGTGAAATTCACAACCACCCATAAGCTGAAACGGTCCATCACTCATAAACGTTATGACGACCTCGAAGAAAGTATCATCTTCGATGAGTTGGATACCCACAGTTTGGTCTTTCCTCATTATGATGCCCTTGTCATTACTTTACGCATTCTAGAAACTGACGTAAAACTTATTATGGTCGATGAGGGGAGAAGCGCGTGCATCATCTACCCTCGAGTTCTTGCACAAATAAGGCTCAAGGATAGGATAGTGCCGCGTTGCATTACACTGACGAGTTTTAACAATGCAGTTGAGCGGACGTCTGGAGAAATCCCGCAACCCGTTCTGGCTGACGGTGTCACTCTGGAGACCACGTTCTACATCATGGATCAGGACACGACGTACAATGCCATCATAGGTCGGCCTTGGATACACGCCATGAGAGCCATCCCCTCCAGTTTATATCAAGTCGTCAAATATCCATCCATGGAGAGTATCCAACATCCGTGGCTAGCAACACACTGCCCAAGAATGCTACCGCATCTCCCAAGACTGCACATACACCCAACAATTGAAGGACAAAGTCGAAGGGGCATAGCAATTAACAGGGTCGAGGTCAGGTGGTGACGAAGGGAAAGATGTCATCAAGGACCCCGAAATCATAGAGGCCACAGGATCAGCTGTGGAGGACCTCGACCCCATGCAACTCGACAAAGATGACCACTTAAGTAAATTGTCCACAAACTCCAAGAACCAAGTAAATTTAACCAATTTTTAGCTAACAATGTAGACTTGTTTGCTTTTTCCCATGCATATATGCCAGGCATCCCAAAGGAGACATCGACACACAAATTGAACGTCGACCTATTCTACCCCTCCCCCAGTACGACAAGTTAAGAGGAAATTCAATTTCGCAATAAATGACGCTGCCTGCGAGGAGGTCGAAAAACTGCTGGAAAACGGATATACCAGAGAGTCAAAATACCCCCAATGGGTCGCCAACATGGTCATGGTAAAAAAGAAGAACGAGAAATGGCAGATGTGGTAGACTTCACGGATCTGAACAAAGCATGCTCGAAAGACTCATTCCCACTGCCCCATATTGACCAGCTCATTGATGCAACGGCTGGGCACGAGCTACTAAGTTTCCTAGATGCCTATTAGGAAGAAGCCTACTTAGTAGCACGAGCTACTAAGTTTACTTGGGTTACAACCAGATCCTCATGGAGGAAGAAGACCAGGAAAAAATCACTTTCATCACCTACCAAGGGACGTACTGCTAGTGATGTCGTTCGGATTAAAAAATGCAGGGGCGACATATCAGAGGTTGGTACAAAATTGTTCAAAGACCAGCCGGCAAAACCACGGAAGTCTACATAGATGACATGTTGGTCAAGTCAAGAAGGAAAGAGGTTCACATCGACTACTTGAAAGAAGCCTTCGACATACTCAGGCGATATGGCATGAAACTGAATCTTGAAAAGTGCGTCTTCGGCGTAACATCAGGAAAGTTCCTCGGATTCTTAGTATCACAACGAGGCATTGAGGTCAACCACTACCAAATCAAAGCTATAGAAGGAAAATCGGAGAACCTGACCAGCAAGAATCAGGTGCAGAAACTGACTGGCCGTATAGCTGCCCTGTCAAGATTCATCTCACGGTCCTCCGACAGGTGCCACAAATTTTTAGGCGTACTCAAGAAAGATAATAGACTCCAGTGGAACTTCGAGTGTGTCGATGCCTTGAAGGAGCTAAAGGCGTACCTACTTTCACCCCACTACTTGCTAAGGCGGAACCTGGGGAACATCTCCTCATCTACTTGGCCGTGTCCGATATGGCGGTAAGTGCGGTCCTAGTCCAAGAAAATAAAGGTACGCAATCTCCAATCTATTATATTAGAAAAACCTTGCTCGACGCCGAAACGAGGTACCCTCACCTCGAGAAGCTAGCCCTGTCTTTGGTCGTAGCTTCACGGAAGTTTAGACCCTATTTCCACTGTCACCCCATTCCAGTGGTCACGACCTTTCCTCTAAGGAGTATCCTGCACAAACTTGAGCTGTCGGGCAGATTGGCCAAATAGGCCATAGAACTGAGCAAGCATGATATAACCTATCAACCGCGAACGGCGATAAAGTCGCAAGTGCTTGCCGACTTCAACACAAAAATAATGCCCGAAGTTGAAAAGGAAGCCGCCCTTACTTCCCCCAAAATTCCCGACCTATGGGTTTTGTATACCAATGGCGCTTCTAACACGTCGGTATCCGGATTGGGACTTGTGCCCGAGGTCCCAACAGGCGAAGTAATTTGCCAGTCCATAAGATGCCCTGATATGACTAATAGTGAGGCCGTGACTGGAGGACTAAAGCTAGCACTCAGGTAGGGAAAAAATGAGTAGTCCTATGTTGTGACTCACAACTCATCGTCAATCAAGTCATAGGAACTTTCCAAATCAAGGAACAAAGGCTACAGAAATGCCAGGTCGAGATCTGCAAGTTTTTAGCCTAGTTCGACAAATGCCAGCTCGATCAAATACCTCGAGCACAAAACAATGAAGGAGATGGCCTTGCCAAATTGCGGCAGCCACTAAAAGCATAACCGGATAAGGGAACGTGGTTACTCTCCTTCACTCGTCGATCGATCAAGTCGAGGTACAAACTATAAACCTAACTTGGTACTGACACAATCATATTGTCACATATTTGCAGGACGATGTGCTTCCAGACGATAAAAAAGAAGCTAAAAAGCTTCGAATGCAGGCGGCCAGGTATAGCGTCATCAATAATGACCTATACAAAAGGACGTACGGCGACTCCCTAGCAAAGTGCTTAGGACCAAAATAGACGTGGCGCGTCCTAGAAGAGGTCCACGAAGGTCACTACAGAGCTCATACTGGCAATCGAGCCCTAGTCAGATGCCTCATACGTGTAGGCTACTACTGGATCACAATGAAAAAAGAGGCCGGCGACTTTGTAAAAAAATGCGAACCATGCTAAAGATACTCCCCCATGATCCACCAAACGCGCGAGCACCTATACTCAGTCACCTCACCCTGGCCCTTCATCAAATGGGGAATGGACATCGTCGGCCCCTCCCAGCAAGACGAGGTAACATACAATTTCTTTTAGTTTTAACTAACTACTTTTCTAAGTGGGTGGAAGCAGGTGCATTCGACCAAATACACGATCAAGAAGTGATCGACTTCATATGGAAGAATATTGTATGCCGCTTTGGCATCCCATAAGAAATCAGCTGTGACAACGGGCCTTAATTCACGGGAAAAAAGATCGCCGAGTTCTTCGAGAAATGGCATATCAAAAGAATATTCTCCATGCCATATCATCCTGCGGAAACGGACAAGCGGAATCCTCCAACATGTAAATACTGAATATCATGAAGAAAAAGCTCGAGAACGCTAAGGGAGTATGGCCGAAGTTGCTGCCGGAAGTGCTATGGGAGTACCGCACAACTCCAAAGACAAGCACAGGAGAAACACCGTACTCACTAGTCTATGGGACTGGCACAGTGACATCGGTCGAGGTCGGATAACCAAGTCTAAGGTACTCACACGAGAGCGGGCCGAGCAACGATGAAAGCAGGAGGCAATACCTCGATGAGGCCGAAGAACGAAGAGACATGGATTACATAAGAATGGTAGCCCCAAAACAATAGGCAGAATGATACTATAACAAAAAAGCCAAGATCAGACCGCATGAAAGAAAAAGTATGCAAACACATGATGTTCACATGTCTCCAACAAGTTTAACACCGCACCAATCAAGGAACTCACATTCGACCTCGTTCGAATTAACTCACATTCGACCTTATTCGAATTAACTTACATTCGACCTCGCTCGAATTAATCAAGATTAATATTTGACCTCATTCGAATTAACTCACATTCGACCTCGTTCAAATTAATAAAGAGTAACGTTCGACCTCGCTCGAATTAACTCACATGCGACCTCGTTCGAACAAATTAAGAGGTATACTCGACCTCACTCGAATTCAACTTATACTCGACCTATCCTGAGTTTGATTTACATTTAACCTCGTTTGAGTTAATTATGGCGACATGGGACTTCAATCAAATTCAGTCAAAGGTATACTCGACCATGTTCGAGCTAGCACATATCGACACAGTTCTTTTAACCAAAGCAATCACTTGAAGAAAATATTCAAAGAAAAAATAGAAGACTAAAAAATGTACAACGAAAATAACATTCCATTCCAAAAAATATCTTACAAGGGCTAGAAAGACACCCACAAAAGCAAGAAAAATTACAAAGTATTACTCAACATCATCCCCACCATCGTCACCATCGCCATCTTCACCATCCAAGCACTCGTCATCATACCAAGAACCCTGCTCGATCCCGTCCAATTCATCCTTGCCATTATCTGCCCTCGACGTAGCAGGATCATAACCACAGGAAACTCGAGCTTCGCGCGCCTTGGCACGAGCACCCTCGAACTCAATGTCGGTAACTTTCCTTGCCGCCATCAAGTCCCTAAATATGTCTAACTAGACCTCGACATGGATACACATCTCATACGAGTCCCACGACACGTCGGTAAAGCCGGATGTATGAGAGGAAGATGGTTGAGCCAGCAGCTGTGCCCTTTCGTCCTCAAGAGTGACGATCTGATCAGACAAATTTGCAACCGCTCCCTCAAGCCCGCCAATCCGCTCATCGAGCCTGGCCTCCTCCGCCTCACTTGCTCATTCAGACCAAAGGACACGAATGACCTCCTCTGTCACCGCCACTCTTGCCAAAGCTGCCTTCCTGGCTTCCTCGACCTTGCGCAACTCCGCCGTCTTTTCAACCAGCTCGTCACTCAGGTCATTGGCCTGGGTCGAACTCTACTCAAGTTCAGCCCGCATCGATGCCACTTGAGCATGAAGATCGGCACATTCAGCTGCGACCCCCCTACTCACCTCAAGCTCGTCCTCCTTGACCTTGAGCGCCCCCTCAAGCTCGTTGCATTTGTGGATGACCCTGGCGAGTTCATCGTCCTTCTGCTTCAGCTCTTCCCTAAGAGATTGGAAGTTTCCATCCACGCCAAACCGGTGGTATAGCTCACGATGTTTGGCACGATACTCGCGGTACTTAGACTCCATCCTCTTAAAGATAACACTCCTCTTCTCCTCCCGACGGGCACATTCAATCTATAAAATAAGGGTCTAGCAAAGAAAGAACAGAAGAAAGAAGTTAGTAAAAACAAAAGAAAAAAAGAGAGGTCATAAAGAGGAACAATTTGAAAACTTACCCACAAATCCATCCCGGATATGCCCAACGATAGAGCGACATCGTCGAATGTTTGTAACGTCCTATCCTCGGCACGAGAACAGAGTGGAACCAAAGAGGGGATTACACTCTTCGTATGCTTCAACAAATCCAGGTCAGGGGGGATGACTATGTTGCGAGTAGTCCCCTCCACCCGAGTGAACCCTTCATTATACATTCTAACCTCCTCGGGGTAGATATCGAAGCCAGACTCATAGCCATCTATGGCTACGCTTTTTCCCCTCACCTCGGTAGTGGAAGAAACGCCGACTTGCCCCCATGGCGATGATTCACTCGTCGGAATGACCTTAGTTGCCTCAAATCATTCTCCTCTTTCCACGATGGTATCGGGCAAGGAAGCTATTTATACATTTCCTAAAAAGGGGCAAAATCTTAGTGTCTAAGGACATGTCGCGCTCGGACGCAGCCGTGGCCTGTTCGGGGTCACCCTTTGTTGACCCTTCGATTTCCACCGTCTCGCTGCCAACCTCTATCCTCCGCCTTTTTAACAGAACTGCTTCCTCCTCGCTCGACGATGACTCGTTCACCAAGTGAAGAATAGGGGAAGTCGAAGTCCCCACCGATGGAAACGTTGTTCGGTGGCAAGTTCCCTGCGGGCCTGAGGTTTGGGAAGGAGCAGCAATCTGAGTAGGCTCGCCTGCAGCCGCATTAAGCAATGACCCCGTGGAGGCACCCGACTGACAGAAGGCAGGGGTAGGAGCCTTCGCCTTCTTGAATTTTAACTTAAGGAAATGAGGGAAAAAGAAAACGACATTAACACAGAATCAACAGAGGGTCAAAATGAATAACGTTTATTTAGGACCAAACTTCTTATGGAATGAAAACCACTCGCGAATCCCCACTGTGTGAGGTAAAACTTGGATCACCCAGTCCTGAATGTCAGCGACCAACGTAGGAGTCTCTCTCTCGGCTGCACGAAAGAAGAAGAGGAGCGGTTAGGTCGTCGACAAAACAATACAAGATGACAAATCAGCTAATAGAGACACTTAGGGGCAAAGTTCCACATTCCAGGGAATCCGCTGGGGTTCGCCACCACGTGCTCAGTCTTAATGTAGAAGAAGTGGAACCAAAAACGACGATTGGCCCTATCATCCATCTTCACAACCAGTACTTTGGTCCCACGATGGCGAAGATGCAACATTATACCTCTAGAGAAACTCGGTGCAAAGAGATGCAGCATGTGACGAATGGAAACCCCGTTGTTGGCCAACTCCGCGGATTTTATCAACATCAGGAAAAACTTGTAAATGTATGGAGAGAGTTGGGCCGGGCAGATGTTGTAATATCGTCAAAAATCCTCTGCCAACGGAGGAAGATGAAGAGAATAGCCCACTTATAATGGGTATGCGTAAAAGGTGTAGTTAGGGCAGTGGATATGGACTACGTCTCTGCCACCCGGGAGAAAGTCGACATGGGCTGGGATGTTGTATTTATCCCTAAGGTCAACCAAAGCGGTTGCGTCCAATTCAAATAGCATGGGTTCATGTTCTTCTGTGGATGATTTCGAGAAATCCGACCTAGATTTATCATTGCGAGGAATGATTTCCTCCACAGTAGGAAATTTATCGTCCTCAGCAACGACAACATCATCATCTTCGTGAAGGGGCATCCTCACTGATAATGGCGTTGGCTCAGGTGCCACATCAGAAACATGAGAAGCGTTAATCATCTTTGATTGATCGTAAGTGTTGAAGCTAAAAACTCAAAGAGAGGCAAAAATAATAACGGTCAATCGAATCAGAAAGTGTGAAAATGGAGGCGATTAAAGAAAGAACACAAGAAGGAGAAGAAAAGAGGAAATCGTGAAGGCTCAGAAACTGGAAAATGAAAAGGTTAACTCAGAGGACTCTTCACCCATATTTATAGAGACCATGCACTCAAACCGAGAACACCAACCGTTAGGTGCACGAGAATCGAAATGGCAGGGGCACGGGCACGGGAAGAGATGCGACGCGTTGGGAAGATGCGTAATGATGATGCTTGCAGCAGTGATGTCACCCTAAGCTGACTTCACGGTGAGTTGTGGTTCTTAAAGCGCCATGTTACTATCTCGTGCCAGATACCTTCTATTCGGTTCCCTCCATCTGAATTTTTCGATCACGACCGATGAAGTCCACTCAACGAGGCCGACCAAAAGGCAACCTCGGTAAACGGAGTGACCAATTGTATGGGTCAAAATCAGATTGAGGATTAGGTCGTGCTGAGAAGGGCGTTATGAACGACTCACAAAACACTATGAGTGGAGTGGTCGAGGACGACCAGTGATCGAATGAACCGAACAGAAAAACATAGCAACCAATCACCGCCGAGGTCGAGTGCAAAATCAGGAATAACGACTAGTTTTTGTACTGGTATCCTCTAAGGGAATATTTTGTCGAATATTCTCTCTGATAGTACTTTAGGGTTCTTTGGGATTATCCCATATAAATATAAGGAAAGAGATGAGGGAAAGGGAATGTAATATTCTATATGATAAGAACTCTTCCAAAAAGATAAGCTCTCTAGATAAATACAAAGATCCACTCTAAGAAGATTCGACCTTTTTAACATTATCTATAGTCATTTCCACCAAATCCAAAAAGTGTATAATATTCTCTTGTATTCCTGTCATTCATCATTGTCAGATAAAGGAACCGTTCACCTCATTCAACAATTGGGTGAATCTTCCCCCCTATTTACATTTATTGCCATTTAATGTTATTTAATATCTGATTNGGAGAGTGGAATTTCGTGTGTAGGGGTGAAATCCGGAGATCTACGAAGGAACGCCAAAAGCGAAGGCAGCTCTCTGGGTCCCTACCGACGCTGAGGTGCGAAAGCATGGGGAGCGAACAGGATTAGATACCCTGGTAGTCCATGCCGTAAACGATGAGTGTTCGCCCTTGGTCTACGCGGATCAGGGGCCCAGCTAACGCGTGAAACACTCCGCCTGGGGAGTACGGTCGCAAGACCGAAACTCAAAGGAATTGACGGGGGCCTGCACAAGCGGTGGAGCATGTGATTTAATTCGATACAACATTTTTCTCACACACTACTGTATTTTGGCACATTTATTACTAACATTTCGATTCTACTTCATCATTATTCACGTTTTTCACACAGTCATATCTAGATTTGAGGTTATTAGCTTTGATTAAGATTGACTCTTTTTATTAACTGATTAATTAGTTTAACCAAAGATTACCGTTTTTTGGTCAAACAAGAAGAAGTTAATTCCTTCAGCGGCGTAGCCAGGAATTCGCCAAGGGTGTTCAAACTTTAAAAAGTCAATAAATTTTTTTCTCGATGAATTTGTGCACCAAAATTTATAAATCAAACTATGTTACATTTAGCTAAACAATAAAAATATTTTTAATAGAACTATAATCTTATAAATTTTACTAATAAAAACAAGCATAAAACCAAAGGAAAGAGAGAGTCGAGAGAGTTTGTAGTATCTACTATGTAGTGAGCTTTTGTTGAAGAAATTATTGTAGAGTTTGACTTTTAAATATAAAATTTATTTAAAAATAACTTTAAATTTTAGAACTACTTTTAAGATAAGTTGTTTATTTAAGACATAATAATAGACCGATTGAATGCAGATGGCAAACGCTATTCTTTCCACAAAGACAAAGATGTAACGTATCTTTTTCGGATCAGATCTTAACCTCGCCCACTCGGTGAATAAATTTTGGCATTCAGTACTTGGATAGTGGCTAAATCTTTTTCTTTTTCTTTTTCTTTTTCCTTTGCATTTATAGGATTCGTTTTCAGTGAGTCATCAAAGCCTTTCTGATTCGGTCTGGCCCCGCTAAAATTTTTTCCTTTTGAATGTATTTACCTCTATGAACCTGATGCATACAATCTCGACTCCTTTCAATATGAACAACAATTCAACCGATTTAATTGACTAGTATATAACAAGATTTGATTTTCGTTTACTTTTACTCTTTGATTGATTCTTTGGAAGCATTAGCATAAATGTGTTATTGTTATGATCAGTATTGGACAAATATTTCCATGTTCAGGATTTTAATTGTAAAGTCTTAAAATCCCCCAACTTATAATTGGATTTATGCAACATTATTTTTATATAAAAGCAACAGATACAATCTTACAACTTATGGAGAAAAGAGTATTTGATTATTTGTGAGTATCAAAGTTACTTCTTTCCTTTTCAAAATTTAGAGAAATTATAATTGTTCATTGTTCTATATCTTTCCTTTTCAGTGGAATTAGCACGGAGGATATTAGTTATATCTATGTCAATGCGATTTAGACTTTAAAAAATTAGATTCAATGGGATTAGCATGGAAGATATTAGAGTTCAACAGAATATATACTTAAAAGATAAATTTGTAAATGTCAAGGTTTGACTTCTTATTGTTTTTCTTTTCGAAATTTAGAGAATTTATGTTTGTTCACTACTTTATATATCTTTCCAACTAAAGTGATGGTGCATATTAACGTTGTTTGTAATAAGAAAT
The DNA here is from genome assembly GCA_005239525.1 of Nicotiana knightiana. Classification (NCBI taxonomy): domain Eukaryota; kingdom Viridiplantae; phylum Streptophyta; class Magnoliopsida; order Solanales; family Solanaceae; genus Nicotiana; species Nicotiana knightiana. Next base: position 61,185 of record ML409338.1, on the reverse strand, counting down.
ATGCAACACCTTTACAATGGAATTAGCATGAAAGATATTAGTTATATTCATGTCAATGCGATTTAAATTTAAAAAAAAAATAGAATTCAATAGGATTAGCATGGAAGATATTATAATTCGACGGAATATAAAACTTAAAAGGTAAATTTAAGTTGTTTCTTCTATTATAAAACGAGGAACCAAACGATGGAATTTAAATCAAATATTTATTCCTTAAAAGTAGATTTCGTTTCACCTAACATATTATCATGACAAACAAAATAAATAAATAAAGAAAAATTAAAAGAAAAAGGAGGAGGAAATGATTACTTTTTTTTTTTTTTTGATCAGGAGCTCTTTTACATTACATTTCATATGAAACTTTTGTTTATTAAAATACTTTAACACAAATAATGGTATTCTATAATATATTTTGTTAAATACTATATATTGTAGTCTCAAGATTAAGGGTTGGACCCTAAGATCCTAAAACTATCTAAATACTGATCTCATTTAACAATGTCACTTCAAAATCAATTTTAATTCTATGTTTCTTTCTATAGTTAGTTTGTCACGACCCCAAAACAATAAGGATCATGATGGCGCCTATCATGAAACTAGGCTAGCCCTCTAACACAATGAAATCAACATTTTTCCGCATATAATAAATATATCCTCATATTCTAATAAAGATTTCCTTTTTAAGACAAGTTCAACAAGAGAAATAACCAAAACGAACAAATCTAACACCACCCCAGACCTCTGGAGTCAACTGTCATGAGCACCTAATACAGGGAACGCAAGATATCAAAAATGTGACTTTGCTACTAATATAGATCCAAAAGTACTAAAAGTTTATGAAATGGGGAAGGAAAGGAGGTAAGCTGTGGCGGCTGAGCAACTACCTCGATCCTGGATCAACTATGAAGCACGTGAGAGAATCAACTAACGAGCTGGCCCGGTACCTGGATCTGCACACAGAGGTGCAGGGAGTAACATGAGTACGCCAACTCAGTAAGTAACCAAAGTAACTAAAAACTTGAGTGCAGTGACGAGCTTTTATAAATCATGACTTCATAAAATAAAAAACAGTAATTCAACTTTTATTAGAAAAGCTCAGTATAAAGAAGAGTGAGAAAAACAGTAAATTTCACAATGTAACAGCCTCTCAGGCACAATATCACTTATAACAAGGTCTCTCAGTCACTCGTGAATTACACTATCGGTATTCCATGCTCACACTAAGCACTCTCACTCAACAGGTACCAGGTATCACACAACTGCTGCGGCGTGCAGCCCGATTCACCTAAAATACGTTGCGGCGTGCAACCCGATCCATATAACATATGCTGCGGCGTGCAGCCCGATCCAATATATATAGTCGACTGTGCTCACTAGGGGTGTACAGACTCCGGAGGGGCTCCTACAACCTAAGCACTATGTTGTTGCGGCGTGCAACCCGATCCAATATACATATGTTGCGGCGTGCAGCCCGATCCATATAATATCTGTTGGGGCGTGCAGTCCGATCCAATATACATATGCTGAAGTGTGCAGCCCGATCCATATAATATCTGCTGCGGGGTGCAGCTCGATCCATAACTATCCTCACAATCTCGGATCTCGGCGTCACTCATTCATACTCTCAAGCCACTCGGGCAACACATATCAACATCATGGGACTCAGCCCAAAATACCTCACAGTACTCTAAAACAGTGTAGTAACAGTGAAAATAGCAACAAGTAGTAAGCATGACTGAGTTCACAAATTATTTACTAAAATAGTGTCAGAATAGTGTAAAAAATACCCCTGAGGGTCTAAACAGATCGGTACAAGGCCCCAAACGTGGCTTACAGCCCATAAATAAGTATAAGACTCTAAAATACAGGATATCTCATGATTTCAAATCGATTATACGGCTTAATAGTTGCTACGGGACGGACCAAGTCACAATCCCTATCGGTGCACACTCACACGCTCGTCACCTAGCATGTGCGCCACCGCATTTACCAAAATAATACAAAATACCGGGGTTTCATGCCCTCAGGTCTAGAGTTACAATCGTTACTTACCTCAAAACCGGCTAAAATACTAGTCCGCAATGCCTTAGCCTCTAGATTCGACCTCCGAGTGCTCCAAATCTACCAAAAATCAGATTTATATCATTATTATATGCCAAGGAACGAAACTCATTCGAAATTTATCAAAATTACCCAAAAATCCCGAAATTGGCCAAACCCGACCTACGGGCCCACGTCTCGGAACTCAAAAAAATTTACACCACAAGAATTCTCATCCTCCCATGAGTCTATACATACCAGGAATACCAAAATTGGACTCCAAATGCCCCCTCAAATTCCCATTTAAAGTCTCCAAATTTCCATGCCTTAACTCCCCCAATTTGGGTTTAAGTCTTACTAATTTCAGGTGAAATTGCTTAGAAATCAATATATTATCGAGTTATGAAGTCAAGAATATTACCTCCGGGTGATTCCCTCAAAAATCTCTCTTAAAAGCTTCAATCCCGTTCAAAAATGGTGAAAAAGTTGTGAAGGGTCGCAGATAGGGCTTTTTAAATACACTGCCCAGCACTCAGGATTTTCTTCAGTGCATTCGCGTGAGGAGCATTGCGTTCGCGAAGCACTGCCCCATGCTCCCTCATGCGTTCGCAACCCGGGCCCAGCATTCCCACAACATTAGCCACACAGCCCACGCGCCCAATCCCTACGCGATCGCACAGCCTCACACGCGATCGCATAACACTCACCCCCTAACCTTACTCGATCGCACCTCCCCAAACGCGGTCCTATATAGTACTTTACCTGCTGCCCCAGACAAGCTTATGCGATCGCATCCTTACCCCTGCGATCTCATAGAAGAAAACCAGACCTGAACACCAGCAAAAATCTGCTACTTTCCAACACGCAAACTTGATCCGTTAACCTCCCGAAACACACCCGAGGTCCCTGGGACCCCAACCAACCTGCCAACACATCTCATAACCTTATACAAACTTAGTCGAGCCTTCGAAACACCCAACAAAATGCCAAAACATCAAAATCGCATCAGATTCAAGCCTATGAACTTTGAAACTTCTAAATTTCGCTAAAGATGCCGAAACCATCCAAAACACGTCCGATTGACCTGAAATTTTGCACACATATCCAAAATGAGACTACGAACCTTCTCCAACTTCCGTAATTCCATTCCGACCCCGATAGCCTATTTTCCACTGCCAACCAGAAATCTCCAAAAATTATCTTTTGCCAATTCAAGCCTAATTCTACACCAGACCTCAAAACTACATTCCAAACACACTCCTAAGTCCAAATCACCTCACGAAGCTATCCGAGCTATAAAATCTACATTTCGATGTCGTTTACCAGTAAGTCAACTCCCAGTTGAATTTTTTAACTATTAAGCCAATTTAAGAGACTAAGTGTCTCAATTCTCACCACGACCACTCTGAACGCGAACCAACCGACCCAACACACCATGATTAGGTTAATTAACACATAATAAGGCTGAAACAGGGGGAACGGGGCAAATCTCATGGAACGACCGATCGGGTCGTTACATTCTCCCCCACTTAAACATACGTTCGTCCTCGAACGTGCCCAGAGTTGTTCCAAAACCACCAAAATTGTCTTGTAGCCTACCATGCACATACCCAGGGGTCATCCCACATCACCCTATCCCATATAGGTCCTATAGCACAATAAAGTTGAAATTTCGAAATCCAACCTGACCCATGAACCTTAAACCCAATTTTTTTTTCCATTTCTGAAATAATTTATAAGATCAAAATTCCACAACTACAAATAGAATAATTTCTGAACACGCCGTACCAAGACATATCCGTAACCCAATATGTAATCACATAATATAATGCATGACATCAAACACTCACAACTAATACTCCTAATCACCATAGCTGCTCAAGACAACCCAATACCGGTACATAACCTCTTATCAAGCAATGCCTCGCTCCATCACTTTCATATACTGCCGACGATGAAAGAAACGCGTAGAAACTAGCAACCATTCGTCCGATCAACCAGTCATGGAGCTCCCCCTTTCTCCGACAGGAACTATAGCAGATTTCAAAGCCAACTTCTGATATCATCCTTCCAACCATGTTGTAGTCAACTTTGGTAGTACTCATTCTAGGTCCAATGACCTTTTCTCATCCCAAAACGACCACTCTGATGACATGACACATCAATGCAATTCAAAGCCATAACTTGTGCAACTCATGCACTCAATCGCAACATCCCAATGTAATCAAATTATATAAAAGATTCATACGAGAGGATTATCCCTGCCAGCTCAACAAGTACCATCACAACACCATGCTAAGATCCTGGCACACATCGTGAAAATCAAAACACACGAACTTGACACCAAGGATCATACCTCCATATAACTCCGCTACAATGCGTGATCCCATCCAAACGCTGCTCCACATGAAATACTTCAAGCCACCTTGGTCATAATCAATAAACCCTGCGCAATTCGACATCAAGTACTCCTAGTGCATTGCCATAACCTCGGGGGAATCGGACGATACCATGCCACACGAATTAGAAAGATCATAACTGATACATCTCAATCCCGCAATACCTAATTACTTACTTTACTCAAATCCCGCCATAAAGCCAAAATAAATTCACACCATAAGTGCATATAACTAACAATCACCCCTCCTCGCAACACCGAACGGTAATTCATAGATCACTCCAGAATATGAATAAACTCAACGAAAATCGAACGGTACATCCTTCAACAATAGCAATTCGGAGTCAACAATTCCGACCCGGTGCAGAACACACACCCATACTGTCCTACCAATAACCCTAAATCAACTCTGGTCACTCACAACAGACAGATAACTCTCCAAAAGTTCAGAATGACTGAATCATGGCATATACTAACATCTGACTAGCTTTGCTCGCATCCTCACAGTCCACAACCACAAAATAATCTGTTTATGAAAAATCCCAGTCTCGAAGTCCATGAAGCGCACAAATTACCATATCCGATCTCAACTCCATCGCTCGAATATATAACACATCCCTAATACTCAATCATTCCACGAGGGATACCCCTAAAATCCTTCCGTGTCACCAAGCAAACTTGACCATCAACAATCGATCCAACAAGAGAGCGTCGCAATACCCATGAAGCACCCTTAGCTTCCTTGCATTGCCCTTTCTGAAATGTATAACCTCATCAAGCCACCTAATAGTGATATCATCTACCTAGTTATCTGAAACTGCCAATGCTGCCTAAGAATTTTGACCTTCCTTACAGAACTGAATCGTGACCTCACATATGCAAATCTCAACTCCACACAACATACCGCATATTCCATGCCACCCTGTGATAAATATGAGAACTTCATAATCCATTCCGAGCCACAAGCAACTATTTACTCAATCAGCTAAGACTTTCCATTTGATTTTTATTCTGGAGAAAATTACAATACGCCATATGCCCCACGCACCAGTAGGAAATATACATCTCAACTATGGTAGAGACCATTAAGAACCCTCTGAAACCCATTGTACTGAACTAACCCGTCAGGACGGAATCCCTCTAACTCAACTAAATATGAGAACTTTATAATCCATTGCCACAAGCAACTACATACTCAATCAGCTAAGACTTTCCATTTGATTTTTATTCTGGAGAAAATTACAATATGTCACATGCCCCACGCACCAGTAGGAAATATACATCTCAACTATGGTAGAGACCATCAAGAACCCTCTGAAACCCATTGTACTGAACTAACCCGTCAGGACGGAATCCCTCTGACTCAACTAAGCTACCCAGGCCGTAAAAGCCCAAGAGCATTGCCACAAATCACACGTAGAAACTCATTACCTCATAAGCACCCAAAGAACTAATCGTATCCCTTACCATGCCGATCCGACCTACTACCAAGCTGTCCTATTTACCCAAGTTCCTTCTGAGTTACTTTCGAATTAATACTTCTCTTTGCCATAATACCGTAATCCTCAACCCAGACTCACCACACGAGACCCAAGCATAAAACCACACCGTCTAAGGCTCATAAGCCTCTGAATACTCTTCAAATATCACCAAAAGCACCACATTCAAAATACTTACCCTGAAGAGACTTCCTGCAAATCTAAATCCATTACCTTCACATTCTTGATACTGATATGAAGAATCCATGATAATGTTTTACACCCTCCAACGTAAATTTCAGTTTCTAGATGATTACACATCTCGAAGATTTCCAATTGTTAAATATAACCTTGAACCATCAGAACTATTCTCGAGAGTCACCCACTCTACGCAATTCTCAATTAAATTGATCAAATAGACCGTAAGACCTGGCCCCATCGGCACACCTACATATTAGGAAGTAATCCACACTTCGAAGCAACCAAGCATATCCCTACTCCACACACACTACACCATTTACTAATACAACTCATACATTCAATAAAACCCAATTACCCATAGAGTATATTACAACCTGTATTCAAAATTTCCGTTACTCAAGTCATTCCCAAACTCCACCTCTGCAGGTCATAACTGATTCACCAATATATCTCGAACCGAAACCAATATAACACATAATCGTGCAATCAACTTATCATTAACAGACTCCCCAACTTGGCTCAAATCCCATGATCAAGAAAAACAATAGCTCACAATGCACATACGCTATCACTGCCACCCTACTGCCATGAGATTCAACTAAATCCTTCATAAGCTCATATGACACAAACCATCTAATATCCCAAATCGTATGCAAATCTCGCATTCACCATTGAATGGTCATGCCAACTTCCACAAGCGATCTAAACTCAAATTGTAGCATATATCACCTACTGGTAAAAAATAACTTGCTGTAAAACAACATAAGGATCACATAACCGCAGGACACCTCGCAGGAGATAAACCCCGCATGCTTAGCCTCAAACTGATATCATCTCTATACCTTTCCAAAATCATAGATATCACACAATCACTATACCTTCCTGCATTAAAACACAACCAATGCCTATCCTCGAGGCACAAAGATACGCGGTATAAGGACCTGAAGATGATGGCGGAACTAACACCGGAGCTGTGGTCAAGGAAATCTTGAGATTCTGGAAGCTCTACTCACACTCGTCTGACCACATGGATACCCTCACTGGACACCACGTGTCCCAAGAATGCTACTGAACTGGGCCAAAATTCACACTTGGAGAACTTTGCATAGAGCTTCTCCTCCCTGAATCCTTATAAAACCATCCTCAAATGTTGAGTATGCTACCCCCTAGCTACGTGAGCGCGCCAGGATTCCATCAATGAATACAATAACAAAGGAGTGCTAATACGGTTGGAATACACCGTTAATCAAATACACAAACACTGTTGGGGCATTGGTCAGCCCAAAAGACATCACTAGAAGCTCAGAACACAATAAGAAAATCCACTTCACTCCACACTAAGCTACGCGAGAGGTACTTCAATACACTCACAACTCGAGGCCATATTCTAACTTAAGACAGAAGTCAAATACTCAATGTTTCTTTATATATCTCCCGCCAATTCATTTTGTCACAATCAAACAACTTGAACACATCTAACCATCAAATCACACTCACCACATAGTCATCTAGTCACCAAATCCCATCAATAAGGACACAAACAGACATATAAGTCCCCAAATGCACGTGCTCGCACAAACAAAATCTCAGCACTCAAGCCACAGACAAAAATCCGGCCTCAAGTCCTCCAGACTGGCCCATTATCAACATGCCACAAATCACATCTCGAACCTCACCTATGGAAATTACAAGCCGTCAATGTACAGCTGATACCGAGCGCTCACGTGCGCCATTTGAATACATGAAAGGAATTTTAAGAGTTACGCTTTTGGCCGAAGAAATAGATTCGCATGACAAGAATTCAAGAATGTGTGATTTTTCCTAAGGGTTCTGTAGCCTCTCGAAGATAAGCACAGACGTCTCCATACCAATCCGCAAGACTTTACTAAACCTGCTCATGAGCGGCGAGTCCTATGTAACCTAGGCTCTGATACCAACTTGTCACGACCCCAAAACAATAAGGACCGTGATGACGCCTATCGTGAAACTAGGCTAGCCCTCTAACACAATGAAATCAACATTTTTCCGCTTATACTAAATATATCCTCATATTCTGATAAAGATTTCCTTTTAGACAAGTTCAACAAGAGAAATAACCAAAACGAACAAATCTAACACCACCCCAGACCTCTGGAGTCAACTGTCATGAGCATCTAATACAGGAATGCAAGATATCAAAAATGTGACTTTGCTACTAATACAGATCCAAAAGTACTAAAAGTTTCTGAAATGGGGAAGGAAAGGAGGTAAGCTATGGACGCTGAGCAGCTACCTTGATCCTGGATCAACTCTGAAGCACGTGAGAAAATCAACTAACGAGCTGGCCCGGTACCTGGATCTGCACACAGAGGTGTAGGGAGTAACGTGAGTACGCCAACTCAAGAAGTAACCAAAGTAACTAAAAACTTGAGTGCAGTGACGAGCTTTTATAAATCAGGATTTCTTAAAAAAACAGTAATTCAACTTTTATTAGAAACGCTCAATATAAAGAAGAGTGAGAAAAATAGTAAATTTCATAATGTAACAGCCTCTCAGGCACAGTATCACTCATAACAAGGTCGCTCAGTCACTCGTGAATTACACTATCGGTATTCCATGCTCACACTAAGCACTCTCACACAACAGGTACTAGGTATCCACACAACTGCTGCGGCGTGCAGCCCGATCCAATATATATAGTCGACTGTGCTCACTAGGGGTGTACAGACTCCGGGGGTGGGGGAGGCTCTTACAACCCAAGCACTATGTTGCTGCGGCGTGCAACCCGATCCAATATACATATGCTACGGCGTGCAGCCCGATCCATATAATATCTGCTGCGGCATGCAACCCGATCCAATATACATATGCTGCGATGTGCAGCCCGATCCATATAATATTTGTTGCAGCGTGCAACCCGATCCATAACTATCCTCACAATCTCGGCTCTCAGCCTCACTCAGTCATCCTCTTAAGCCACTCGGGCAACTCATCTCAACATCACAGGACTCATCCCAAAATACCTCACAGTTCTCTATAACAGTCTAGTAACAGTGAAAATAACAACAAGTATTAAGCATGACCGAGTTCACAAATTATTTACTAAAATAGTGTGAGAATAGTGTAAAAATACCCCTGAGGGTCTAAACAGATCGGCACAAGGCCCCAAACGTGGCTTACAACCCATAAATAAGTATAAGTCTCTAAAATACAGGATATCTCATGATTTCAAATCAATTATACTGTTTAATAGTCGCCCACACGCTCGTCACCTAGCATGTGCGCCACTGCATTTACCAAAACAATACAAAATACCGGGGTTTCATACCCTCAGGTCTAGAGTTACAATCGTTACTTACCTCAAAACCGGCTAAAATACTAGTCCGCAGTGCCTTAGCCTCTAGATTCGGCCTTCGAGTGCTCCAAATCTACCAAAAATCAGATTTATATCATTATTATATGCCAAGGAATGAAACTCATTCGAAATTTATCAAAATTACCCAAAAATCCCGAAATTGGCCAAACCTGAGCCCCCCGGGCCACGTCTCGGAACTCGAAAAAATTTACACCACAAGAATTCTCATCCTCCTATGAGTCTATACATACCAAGAATACCAAAATTGGACTCCAAATGCCCCCTCAAATTCCCATTTAAAGTCTCCAAATTCACATGCCTTAACTCCCCCAATTTGGCTTTAAGTCTTACTAATTTCAGGTGAAATTTCTTAGAAATCAATATATTATCGAGTTATGAAGTCAAGAATATTACCTCCAGGTGATTCCCTCAAAAATCTCTCTTAAAAGCTTCAATCCCGTTCAAAAATAGCGAAAAAGTGATGAAGGGTCGCGAATAGGGCTTTTTAAATACACTGCGCAACACTCGGGATTTTCTTCAGTGCGTTCGCGTGAGGAGCATTGCGTTCGCGAAGGATTGCCCTACGCTCCCTCATGCGTTCGCAGCCCGGGCCCAGCGTTCCCACAGCATTAGCCACACAGCCCTGCCCACACGCCCAATCCCTACGTGATCGCACAGCCTCACACGCGATCACATAGCACTCACCCCTAACCTTACGCGATCGCACATCTCCAAACGCGGTCGCATATAGTACTTTACCTGCTGCCTCAGACAAGCCTATGTGATCGCATCCTTACCCCTGCATTCGCATAAAAGAAAACCAGACTTGAACACCAGCAACTATCTGCTACTTTCCAACACCCAAACTTGATCCGTTAACCTCCCGAAACACACCTGAGGCCCCCGAGACCCCAACCAAACCTTCCAACACATTTCATAGCCTTTTTCAAACTTAGTCGAGCCTTCGAAACACCCAACATAATGCCGAAACATCAAAATCACATCGGATTCAAGCATATGAACTTTGAAACTTCTAAATTTTGCCAAAGATGCCGAAACCATCCAAAACACGTCGGATTGACCTGAAATTTTGCACACACATCCACATGACACTACGAACCTACTTCAACTTCCGAAATTCCATTCCGACAGCCTATTTTCTACTGCCAACCGGAAATCGTCAAAAACTATCTTTCGCCAATTCAAGCGTAATTCTACACCATACCTCAAAACTACATTCCGAACACACTCCTAAGTCCCAAATCACCTCACGAAGCTATCCGAACTATAAAATCTATATTCCGAGGTCGTTTACCAGTAAGTCAACTCCCAATTGACTTTTTCAACTATTAAGCTAATTTAAGAGACTAAGTGTCTCAATTCTCACCACGACCACTCCGAACCCGAACCCACCAACCCAACATACCATGATTAGGTTAATTAACACATAACAAGGCTGAAACAGGGAAAACAGGGCAAATCTCACGGAACGACCGGTCAGGTCGTTACATAGTTATGCACGATCAACATTCAATACTTTTAGAAATTTATACTTTTATTCTAAAATTTAAACATAACAATTAAGTAGATTTTTACTCATTGATTAGAGTACGCGCACAAAGCACGTACCCCAAGACTAGTACAATAAAAAATGGTGGACACAGATAGGGGTATGCATAAGTTGGCAAAAGTCAAATTACCAAACCGAAATAAAAAAATTTTTAGGTTAGTTTCAGTATTTTGGTTTATGATATGACATTCGGTATAAGCTTTTGTAATTTTTGGTGCTCATACGATGTTTCTTTATAAAAAGAAAACAAAATACCGAATACCATATATATACACACACTTGTTTATAATAATGGTGTTCGAGTCATCTTGCACTCCTATGTACTTTCACAAATTTATGTACTCCTTCCAATCCCAATTTTTGTAATGGTGTTCGAATTTCGAGAGTTAAATAACTTGTTCTTTGACCGTAATTTTTTTATATGCCTTTAAATTTTAAATTATTATTTATTGTGATTTATAGTACTTTTTAAAGTAACTTTTAGATATGTAAATTTAATTTCAAAAAAAGCAAAGATTTTATGTCCAAACACCGGTCAAAAGAGCAAAAAAGCGAGTCATGTGTGTTTGAGTATTAAGAAGTTTGAATCTCGAAAAACAAAAAGTATTACATAAATCGGGACAAATGGAATAATATTTAAGCAACTTTTCAAGGTTAACATAATGTTTATAAAATTATCATCACATAATAATTTAAATCTTACCACTAAACATAATAAAAAATAATTTCATACATTTGAATAGCTCAAATCTATTTTTAAGTATAAAAAAGAATCGCTACTATAAATGTTTTTTTGGGAATTCTCATTATGATACGATCTCCTTTTTTTTAACCATTAAGTAGAAAGTTAATAATTTCGTATATTTGAACAATTCAATTATATTTTAAAGTGAAAATTTCCTTTATCCACTTAGGACATTCAATTTTTGAATTTTAAAGCAATATTCTAATGCCCTTAAGCTTGAACCAGACTTCCAACATTGATTGCTCCACTTCATATTAACTTTTCTCTCTCTCTCCTAAATTTAAACCCAAGAATTTTCTGTTCATGAATATCTTTAATCTTGATCAAAGAATTTGGTTTAATCATTTAGCTATTGCGCAATTTCCTTAGTATTAAACATGATACGCGAAGCTGGTTACCCTAAATATAGTTTGTTAAATTGCTACAAAATATTCGTTTTAAATTTGGTAGTTCATGACATTCGACTTCTAGTAATATTATATCTGATGCTTTCCTTTACTTTTTTTTTTCAAGCAACGAACGAGAGTCTCAGTTTTAGAATGAATAATTATATAATTTGTTCTCTCTTGTTTTCCTTTTCTGCTTGATACTGAAAGATCAGTTTCATGAATCACAATCACAAGTTTAATTGGTAAAATATAACTTTGAAGAGTAATACCGAACCAAACAAACCAAAACTAAAAAGTAGAAAACCAAACCATATCGAACTTATTTCGGTATGGTATATTGTCATAACATTTTGAAAACCGAAAACCGAAAATATCTTTCAAAACCATACCAAATTGGTCAATGAACACCCCTAGATGCAGACTGAAATTGCAGGTATGCAGATAAGGCTTGATTAGTTATGCTTTCAGGTAACCTTTTTCATCCAAGTATGAGATCACTGTACCAGCCAAATCATCAGGAGAATCAAGTAGCCCTCGGTTCTGATGTAAAACTATCTGTACATCCAAAAAATACAAGATCACATGTAAGTAATATGAGCTTTGAGGAGGATGGATTATATCCTCTTTAAGCAAAGCATGATGCTCAAATTAATATCTAAAGATAGTTGAGACTAATACAACTCAGAGATTGGAGGATTGCAATTACTTGTATCTATGACTTATACGGACTGATCCTAAATTTGTTACGGTAGGTCAAATAATGTAGTTTTAAAATGCTGATAATCTGAAACAAGGCGACTGCAGAATCTAGGAGCACAATCAATCCCCTTATGTACAGCATGTTAAGCAAGAAGAACAGACTTGACCTTACCTCAGACTTTAGGGGTGGCTCGTATGGATCATCAATACCGGTAAAACCTGCAAAGTACAAAATGAAATGTGAATAATAACGTGACATTTTAGGTGAAATAGAAATCTAAAAATAAAAACCAGCAGAAAGATGAGATAAATGAAGAAGATGGGTAGGGGTGTCAACTTAGTGCATACAAGTGTTACTGACCCAACTTGTCCAAGGTTGGGCAGGTTTGGTTGGTAGTCAAGCCATCTAAAAGTTTGGTCTACATAGGCTATCTAGATAGCAAAATTTACCGACAAAAATGTGACAAAAAACAAAAAAAGAAATCGTTGGTTTGATTTCACATTTCTCTTTATAAAGATAGGGAACTCATTGCAACAAAGATCGCTTATATAAGCAATGTGAGAGCACCTTCTGGAGTTAGAGCTAGGCTACAACAATATAATTTCTGCGAATATTTCTTTATAGTAAGTTTCTAGAATGGTTTTCTAGTGTTTGTACCTGTATAGCTGGTTATGTTTGATGTAGTAAGTTTCTAGTATGGTTTTCTAGTGTTTGTACCTGGATAGCTAGTTATGTTTGACTAAGCTCTGGATTTGTAACTGATTACTGGTGATTAATGAAAAAATTAATCACCCAAAAAAAAAAATTATTGTAGTTTGACTTGATAATTAGACAAATTATAAGAAAAACAAACCCATAAAAATGGTTGAGTTGGTTGGGTTGGAAATGACCCATTGTTTAGGGTAAATTAACCCACACTAACTTTGGGCATATTGCCTCATGACTTTATTGAAAATTGATCCAATTTGCCCATTTAACATCCCTAAAGAAGAGTATCTTCTGCCTGCAGCAACAGGGCCGAAAATTTTCAAGCCCGGCAACTTGATATTGAGGAAAGCATATCATCAGAACTGCCTTGTTGATAACCTTGGAATTTCAACTGACCACCCTCATCCATCAAGATTGTAAATAGAGCTTTCTGATATAAAATGCTCACTCACAAAAACAACGAAAAGAGAGATCGAGATAACAGACAATACCTTTTATCTTCCCCGCTCGAGCAAGTTTGTACAATCCCTTAGGATCCCTTGCCTCGCATACATGCAGAGGAACATCCATGAACACCTAAAAAAGTTATCCAACTCAATCAGCTAATAATATGTGCCAAGCAGCAACGGCTCAGTGGAGAAGCTAATCCTTTGAGAACCATTTCCCATCACAAACCTCAATGAAATCCCCTTCTGCCAGTAAAGCGCGACAGGCATCTCGCTCCTTCCTGTAGGGAGATATCAAACTGGCAATGCAAATAACTCCAGCATCCGCAAAAAGCTTTGCCACCTCCCCTATTTATAAGCATTTGGAATGTTAGGTTTCCAAGAGAATAAATGAGAGGGCTTCTGGAAATATTTGCAAAGCAAAGACCAAAAAAGAAGCCAACCTATACGTCTTATATTTTCTGCTCGATCTTCTGCTCTGAAACTAAGATCACGATTCAGACCATGGCGAACATTATCACCATCAAGGATGTAGGTGAGTTTTCCTCTAGCATGTAAGCCACGACCTAGAGCACATGCCAAAGTGCTCTTCCCTGAAATCAAGTTGAATGTATAAAAAAGTTGATGTGTGTGTGGGAGAGAGAGAGAGAGAGAGAGCGCTCATAGACTGAAGGCATTAGAAAGAAAATTGAAAATAAGAGTAGCGAAGAGGACAGCAGTACCTGATACTAAATAATATGTAGTATCTTGAAAGAAACTAATCAACGCTAAGAGAAGAAATAACTAGTCATATTTAAATGTTCTTCCACAATCATTCTTAGGTGCTTCCAAATCAAGGCAAACTCATAGAGTATCTTGCAATAGCGTGTCGACTAATAATGTTCATTTCAATTTAGCAGTATGATTGACACTGTATTTGAAAATGAAATCAAGTGCAATGTTTGAGGCTGACAGAGTAGAGACAGCCTTTTCCACTATATTACTCTACTCTCAGGTTCCCCTGATGAATAGTGTCAAACTAATGACGACTGTGCTTCTTAACCAGTATTTGATGTTCATTGAGAAGACCTACTAATAGGACTCAGAGATAAAGGTAATGTTGCAAGTACACTCAAGATTATCTTATCGTTTCTTAATATCATAGTTCAATTAACTCAACTTGATAGAATAACCAATCTGCCAAAAGAAAAGGGTAAAGTAGAAGGCCTTATTCTGATTTGGATTTTTGGCTATTCTGCTTTTGGTAGGACTGATGTCATCTTTTCTGAAGGAAGAATGAATCCCATAAATCATACAAACAGCATCTAGCTTTACAAGAAGGGTATTTAATTAAAGCTTCCATACTTCATCGGGTAGTTTCCTATCGCCCTATAAAAGCACAAATTTGGCAGAGGCTGCAAGCACCGAGTTGTTCTCCTCCGATATTCGTAATAAGTAATCATGTGATGTGAAAATCATTTTAGTAACTGTTGCTCTTGTGCATTATTGAGCTTTGTTGCGCGGACTCTCCAAAATGAAGCCGCACCCGTGTCGGATCCTCCAAAAATATACTACTTTTGGAGGATCCGACACGCACCCGCTAACATTTTCGGAGAGTCCGAGCAACATAGTTATTGAGCAAAGATATGCATGCAAAGCCCAAGTTCTAATCAGAACAGTACCCAAAAATTTAGCAAATGGTTGTAATACATGATAGAAAACAACATCTGGCAAGAGAGTAACAGAAAGAGAGAGAAGAGAGAAAAAGATTGAGAGCTAATATGAGAATTCTGGCATTTTAAACTAACCTGAACCACTGAGGCCAGTTATCCATATAACACAACCCCGTTGCTGAAGCAACTCCTCTCTGTCACATTTCTCTACAGAACATTTGTGCCAGACAATGTTTGTCGAATTCCCAATTGTAGACATTTGAGGTATACTGTCTCCTAGTTAGATGATTGTCAGATTAGTAACTAAATTTTCGTGAAGCCAAACTTGCATCCACTAGAAATAAGAACTGAGAAGTCATAATACGGTGTAAATAAAGATGGACTAATCCCTCGTCCTTTTTCATGTACACTCAGAAATAAGCCATGGCTTAGGAAAAAAACAAATTATTACGTCCACTAGAAATAAGAACGAAAAAGTCATAATTTGTTGAAAAATTATACTGTCAAATAGGGCAAAACAATTTTTGGTTATATATAAGCTGTTGAATCCTCTTGACATAAGAGAGATCTAGTGAAGTGGCAAACTGGGTTCAAAAATTGCTACTTTAAAATCCCCTTGTATAAATTCCTGGCTGCAGTCAGATAAAATATAATTAATTAGAAGCACTGAATTAGATAAAAACTGTGGTCTAAATACAAGGAAGTCTCAGGTTCACAACAAGCAAATGCTTACTATTTTGTTCCAACAGCAAATGACAATATTGAGTCCAGGAGTCAACTTTTCACATTGATTTAGCATAATATAACACAACACAGCAATTTAAAAAACCACAAAAATGTACATTCTAAATTTCAGTATTTCCTTACTAAGCAGAATTATTAAACATAAAAAAATAAGGAAACAAATCGAGAGAAAAAAAATAAAAAAGAAAAGAGCGCCTACCAGAAAAGCCATGGCAATCATGTATAGGCATATCGACATTGGAATCACATCCTGTCCGATGAACATTTTCAGCTTTTCCATTGACATGAGCCGTTCTAGAAGCTTCGATCGCTCTTAAAGGCGCTATGAAGCTCGTTTTGACCTCGGTACCGAAAATGCTGAAGTCGAATGATTTACCTCTGTTATTACATGGGGGTAGCTTTTGAAACCCTAACTTCCCGGACGACGGCTCCGGGAGATCAAATTCCTGCGAAGTCCGATAAATCGATGAACATTTTCCAATCGTAGTCATTTTGAATCGCAATGACCGAACTATCATTTCTTCGGAATAATAAACTCTAAGATGTACACTTATAATAACAATAAATACATAAAAAATATTATTGAGTAAAAATGAAGATAAAGAAAAAAAATTATTAATTAGCCCATATGTACAGAGGCGAGAGAGGGAGGCATGAGAAAATGAAAATGTAAGTTGGCGGTGTTAGAAATACGTCGAGGCAGCGGGATTCACGGCGGATTTATGGTGGTGATGATTTATGGCGGTGGTGATCCATTTCCATTTATAAGAACGTTGTCTGGGCATAGCGAAAGCGAAGAGAGGATCTTCCTTTAAGGTTGAAAGGTACCGGATATATATGTAAAGCATGGCACGAGGAACGCGTATGGAATATAAAAGCAGATTTAACATTTTAAACGAGCGATCACAAAATATATTATATTATAAAAATAGGAACAACAAAAGCTAAAAGTTGAATTATTAAAATACTCTTTTAAATAATTTAAATATCCTCCTTATTCAAAAAAAAAAGTAAATTAAAATATAAAACTAAATTTAATTGGAGGGATGCAACCCATCATATTAAATAGTAATTAATAAATACACACTTAATGGTTCCATACTTTTCCAACCGTTGCTTCGTTTTCAAGAAGTCTTAATTATTATTGCACAGCCTTTTCACTTTGGTTTTCTTTTTTTTTGGATGAGTTTATCTTTAAACCAACAGTGCCTTCTTATTGATGATACATCGTGACGAGATAAAGAAAGAAATCTATTCAAATATAAAATCATTTGGTAGACTACAAAGTCAAGATTTTTTCATTTTTGATATTGGAAGAGTGTGTTCATATTTATCTCATTATCTTTATCCATTTATTCTGGTGTACTTTGTTTAGATACTTCTTATGTTTAAGAATTAAGTATTTAATTTATACGACTTATTTATTTTGAAAGGTAAAAGAAACATATTGATCCAAAAAATAAAAAAAATATATTTCAAAGAAAATGCCTAACCACATGATATTCGGCAAATATAAACAAAAGCAAGTAATTGAATATACTTTTCATTCATTTTATCAGTTGAAGTTTTGTACTTCTCTTTCTCTTGCAATACTTCTATCTCTAGAAAAATATTTTTAATATTAATTATTATAAAATTTAGAACCTCAAAAGTAAAATATTAAAACATAAAATCTAAACACTCTTCTAAAAAATCTAAATCCTCGATTTATACAAAATTTAAATAAAGAAATCAAATGTATTTGGAGGATGTTATCCTTCAAATTAGCTACTAATGTTCATAAAAGTTTCTAAACTAGGGTACATTTTTAAAAAAAAAATTATTTTTGATCGTTGCTGCCTTTTTAATTAACAACCGAGAAACTTTTGGCTGGTTTTTTAAAATGAAAACAAAGCCTTATCATGATAATAAGTATATAAAAAGATGAACAGCGTGTATATATAAATCATAGAGTTCATTAATAAAGGTAAGTATATGAAATTATTTTCTTGCCATTAGTTTGGATCTGAAATAACTCATTGCCTCTACAAAAGCGATACTATGTTAGATTAAAATGTGGAAATAGGAGTTACTTAATGGATAATGGTATTGTTGTAAATAATTAGTTAGTTAGTTAGTTAAAGAGGTAATTAGATATTTTCTATAAATAGTGGTAGTTATACAGTATATTAACCACTTCTTCTTCTTTTCTGAATATATCGACATTCTTCTTCTTCATTTCTTCTTTTCTTCTCTATCTCGATGTTTAATTCAACCACAATTAACATGGTATCAGAGCATATAAGCCACGATTGTGAGCTGAAATTACAGATCCAGTAGATAGATCGGCCAATTGAGAGAACCTCTATTTTTTTTCTTTTTTCAACAATGGTGAACGTAGATCTCGATCACAACCATGCATTGTATTTGCATCCCTCAGACACAACAGGAGCTCCGATTGTGTCAATTCAGCTGATCGGATCAGACAATTACTCGATTTGGAGCCGTGCGATGAGAATCCAATTGTTAGCTAAGAACAAGTTAGGGTTAATTGACGGCACGCTGACAAGAGAAAATGTCGAAGAGAATTTAGGTCATCAATGGGATAGGTGTAATGCAATTATCCTGGATGAATTATGAGTTCTGTTTCGAAGGAACTAATGACAGGAGTAGTATATGCTAAGGATGCATGTCAAGTTTGGGAAGATTTGAAGGAGTGTTTTGATAAGATTAACGCATCTAGAATTTATCAATTGCACAAGGAGATTACAACTTTGCATCAAGGATTTAATAGTGTGTCAACATACTTTACTAAGCTCAAAGAGCTTTGGGATGAATATGAGAGTATGATTCCAGCTTGTCGCTACAGAGAATTTGTTGAACATTTGCATCGACATAAGTTAATGCAGTTTTTAATGTGACTTAATGAGAATTATGAGCAAGCACGAAGTCAGATTCTTATGACAAATCTTCTCCTAATGTGAGTAAGGCATATGCAATGATCATCGAGAGAGAAAGTCAAAGAGTTATCTCTGATGTGTCTGTAATGACTGAAAGTTCAGAAGCCACAACTTTCATAACTACAAAAGGAGGAAGTTTTCAAGGAAATTTTCAGGGACAGAGTCACAAACCAAGAAAAAACTGGAATCTATATTGTGATTTTTGCAAAATGAAGGGGCATACTAAGGAGACATGTTATAAAATAGTAGGATATCCTACTGATTTTAAGTACAAAAGGAGAGGATCGGGAGCCAATATTGCCAATGCTAACACTGCTTATAATGTGAATGTTGAGAATTATAATCCTAATATTGCAGGGCCTAGTGTAGGAAGGATTGAAGCAGCAAATAAGGGACAAATCAGTGAACTTCCTAGACCACCATAGTTCACAGTTGATTAGTATAATCAGATCATGATGATGATAAACAAAGATGCTCCACAAAGCACAATGGCTAACATAGCAGATATGATGCAACCATTTATGGCTAACACAGCTAGAAAAGAATGGATCATAGATACAGGATCAACTAACCATATGATATCAGATTTAAGTATGTTATAGAACATTAAAAGACTTGATTCCTGGAGTTGTAGGAAGGTCTATATTCCTAATGGACAAGTGAATCTGGTATCACACATAGGTGATTGTATAATTTCTAAGGGACAAGTAGTGAAGAATGTGTTGTTTGTACCTGATTTCCAGTATAACCTCATGTTAGTCTCTAAAGTAACTAGAGACCTTCATTGCTCAGTCACATTTTTTCCTCATTTTTGCCTATTCCAGGACCTCTTAAGTGGGAGAATCAAGGGGATTGATAAAGATAAAGAAGGATTGTACCTTTTCTTACCTGTTGATGAACGAGAATAGATAAGTCAAGGATTAAGTGCACAGGAGAAAGAACTTGATGCCTCTTTATGGCATAGAAGGCTAGCATGAGGGAAATTTTTGGATTGCCTATTGAAAGCTGTAGAAATGTAATAGATAAGTGTGATGTTTGTCCTTTGGCTAAACACACAAGACTACCTTTTCATTCTAGTGATAGTAAAAGTACTAAAACTTTTCAACTATTACATTTGGATGTTTGGGGACTTTATAACACTTCTACTGTTGATGGTAATAAGTATTTTCTGACAGTAATGGATGACTATTCTCGTATGACTTGGATATTTCTACTGAAATTCAAAAGTGATGTGTTTGTTATATTAAGAAATTTCTTTACAATGGTACACACTCAATTCAGTACTATGGTAAAGACAGTGAGGTCAGATAATGGTGGTGAGTTTGTAAATCATAATTTTACTAATTTGTTAAGAGAACTAGGAATAGTGCATCAAAGAACATGTGTCTACACTCCTCAACAGAATGGAGTAGCTGAGAGGAAACATAGACACATTCTTGAAGTGACAAGGGCTATTAGGTTCCAAGGACATATTTCCTATGAGATTTTGGGGACATTGTGTCTTGGCAGCTATGCATATTATCAATAGGCTACCCCCAATTGTGTTGAAAGGTAAATCACCTTATGATCTCTTTCATGGAAAAATGCCAAACATGCTTCATTTGAGAACTTTGGGGTGCTTATGCTATGCTAGTGTCCTGCCTAGGCAAGACAAGTTCAGTGCTAGGGCAGTCAAGAGAGTACTGATGGGGTATTCTAATGTTACCAAATGATACCTTTTTTACAATTTGGAGAAAAAAGAGTTCTTCATCAACAGGGATGTTATTTTTAAAGAAGGAGTTTTTCCTTTCAAGGATATTGAAGGGCATGTTTTGCCAACTTCCTGCCAGGAAGGTGTTTTTCCTAACCATCCTTCTCATTTTGCATATGTTAACTCTAATATTCCTATTTCTGTAGAAGAAACATTGTAGCCTCAGACTTCTATGGAGCATGATCTACCAGAAACAAGTGTACCATCTCGTACTCTATCCACTGATGTCAATCTCTCTCATACTTCATCTGTTGATCATCAAGGACAACATGATGATTTTCCTGGTTCCTCTCACACTAGTGTAGAGCATCATGTTCACCAAGACACTAATGTACCTTCTATACATGTCACTAATGATGAGGTTTTTGAAGAATCTGTCATTTATTCATCAGACAATTCAACACCCTTGAGAAGATCTGGAAGAGTGACTAAGCAATCATTATGGTTGACAGATTATGTGGTGCCTTTTCCAGCTAAGAAGCCTCACTCCATGGCCAACTATCTCTCATATGATCATATATCCTGTTTACACAAAGCCTATTTAGGTGTTTTCTCAGCAATTTCTGAACCTACATCTTATTATGAGACATGTAAGGATGCTATATGGATAGAAGCAATGCAGACAGAAATAGCAGCATTGCAAGCTAACAATACCTGGGAGTTAGTATGTTTGCCTCCAGGAAAGACTCCATTGGTTGTCGATGAGTATACAAGGTCAAACTCAAAGCTGATGGTGAAATTGAAAGATTTAAAGCTCGACTAGTAGCCAAAGGATATAGTCAAAATGAAGGACTGGACTATAATGAAACATTCTCCCCTGTAGTTAAGATTGCTACTGTTAGAACAGTTCTCTCACTAGCAGCTATGCAGAATTGGCATATCCAACAGATGGATGTCTATAATGCCTTTTTGCAGGGAGATTTAGATGATGAAGTTTATATGGAGTTACCGCAGGAATTTTCAAGTCAGGGGGAGACAGTTGGTAAATCTAAGCTAGTTTGCAGACTTGTTAAATCCCTGTATGGACTGAAGCAGGCCAGCAAACAATGGAATTTAAAACTGACAGAAGCTCAATTACAGTCAGGTTTCAAACAAAGCATTCTTGATCATTAAGCAACATCAAGATGATATAGTGGTCATTCTTGTTTATGTTGATGATATGCTGATTGCTGGAAATAATCAGCAACTTATTCAGACAACAAAGGACTCCTTGCACAAAGCATTCAAGATTAAAGACTTAGGAGAGCTGAAGTTTTTTCTGGGAATGGAGTTCAGCAGGTCGAGCAGAGGAATTTTGGTAAACCAAAGAAAATATGCCTTGGAGATCATATCAGAGTTGGGACGGGGAGATGCTAAACCAGCTTGGACACTTCTTGAAATCAATGTGAAGCTTACTATACCAGAATATGACAAGATGACAGGCAATGGAGATGATACTTTACTTGAAGATAAGGGGAAGTATCAAACGATAATAGGAAAGTTATTGTATCTGACTATAGCAAGACCTGATATAGCATATACAGTCCAAACACTCAGTCAATTCCTTCAACAACCTAAAAAATCTCATTGGGATGCAGCTATGAGGGTTTCTAGGTACGTAAAAAGGGAACTAGGTTTAGGAGTTCTATTCAGCAGTGAGAAATCAGATAAGATCTATGTGTTATGTGATGTAGATTGGGCATCATGTCCTAACACAAGAAGATCGGTATCAGGTTTTCTAGTAAAGTATGGTAAATCATTGGTTTCTTTGAAGTCTAAGAAACAAAACACAATATCAAAAAGCTCAGCAAAAGCTGAATATAAGAGTATGGCCAGTGTTGTTTCTGAAGCTGTTTGGTTAGTTGGATTGTTAAGAGAATTAGGAGCAGTTGTAACATTGCCAGTTGATTTATACTGTGATAACAAGGCAACTTTGCAAATAGCTGCCAATCCAGTATATTATGAGAGGACTAAGCATATTGAAATAGATTGTCATTTTGTCAGGGAGAAAATACAAATGGAGCTGGTCAAAACACAGCATGTTGCTTCAAAGGATCAGTTGGCAGAAATATTAACGAAGGGGCTCACCAGAATACATCATGAGTCATTGATTGACAAGTTGGGAGTACTTAATGTTTTTGTACCCGCCAGCTTGAGGGGGAGTGTGGAAATAGGAGTTACTTAATGGATAATGGTATTATTGTAAATAATTAGTTAGTTAGCTAGTTAGTTAAAGGGTAATTAGATATTTTCTATAAATAGTGGTAGTTATACAATGTATTAACCACTTCTTCTTCTTCTTCTTCTTCTTCTTCTCTGAATATATCAACATTCTTCTTCTTCATTTCTTCTTTTCTTATTCTCTTCTTCTCTATCTAGATGTTTAATTCAACCACAATTAACATAGAATGCTCATTCCTGCTGCAGCAAAAATTTATATATTTTTTTTTACAAATATTGCTAAACAACGATAACGTACACAATTGATGTGTGAAGCCTTTAGAATAGCTATAGCCTACAGACATATCTAGAAAGGATATATGAATCTTATATTACACTTTCAATCTTAGTACTTAAGTTATAATATAGCATATTAAATGGAATCTATAAGCCAATATCCTCTTTTGAAGTTCTATCCTTCAACTTGTCGATTTCGAAGAACTGCTATATAGAATGACTAATTTATTTCTTCCAAAATGTTAAAAAAGGTAATGAGGATAAAGTAAACTAAAGAACTTGAACTTCTTAAAAATGTATACTCCCTCCATCCCAATTTATGTGAACATGTTTGACTGGGTACGGAGTTTAAGAAAAAATGAATTTTTTTAGAATTTGTGGTCCTAAACAAGTTAAAAAGGGATCCAGAGTATTTGTATGATCATAAAAGCTTCTCATTAAGGGTAAAATTAGAAATTTAAGCTAAATTATTTTTAAATTTAGAAAGAAATTTTATTTGGAACGGACCAGAAAGGAAATAAATTCACATAAACTGAAAAGGATGGAGTATTATTTTTACAAAATGTGATGATGTACCATCTTGTATTAGAAATATGGAAACATAATGGTTCATAATGAATGAAGGAAGATCCCAATTATGTTCCATGGCTTGATTATTATTTTAGATTCAAAATGTAGCAACATTCATGATATAGCACTTATGTTATTATTTATGATAAAAGATGCAATTAAAAAGGTTGCTATTGGTAATTCGAAAGAGTGATGAGATGAATAATATAATCTCATTGGGATCTTAATCAGAAAACTTTTTAAACAAAAACATACAAAAACACGTCATTTTTATTCTTGCTATCAGACTCCTGAACTTTTTCTTTTTAATATTTTCTTGCTAGGTTACACATAACATCATGTATTGAAGAGTTTTTGTACCATTTTGATTATGTTCATTCTTCTTAATATCTGAATTTCTTTTGTATAGGAACAAATAACCATTTTAGTACATTTAATTGTCATAAAGACTCTAATATTAACATTGTACTTGCCAACATTGTTGTTCATAACTCGATATAGATTTTGGTTCTATCCTATTATTTTCATAACAAACATCACTATTGTGTGAATTCGTGCCTCATCATGTATAAATGTGAAACCTTCATGCTCTATACATATAGAGGCTAATCTATAGTATTGATCAGATAAAATAAAGATTAATTAAGAAGCTACAAATGTGCTCTCTAATAGTTTAAGCTTTTAGATGGGATTGTCACACAATTCAACATTTATTAGAGCATGCAAGAGTTTTGTGACTTTATGTCACAACTCTATCCTCCTAGATAAAATAGATTAGAGTTGTAATGGAAGAATGACAGTAATTTGCTTTAAAAAAATGAAATGTAATGATCTTGGCCAACACTTTATACTTAAAAAATAAATAATCGCCTGTCCTCGCTTAAAATTTAAAAAAAATTAAACACGAAAATAATCATTTTATCTCTCTTGATTTTTATCTTGATAGAGAACCTCTTTGTTCTTTGACATAATAAAGGTGAATCATTTCTCTATTACTAGATAGAGATTAATAAGGAGTTTACAGGTCTTTCGATGTGTGACAATGAATATGATTAAGGATTGTTCATATCATGTGATATACTTACAGTGTGAATGGTGTATTAATAGTTTTGGTCATGACATAGCAATCGAAACGGATGAAAGAAACATAATAAAGAATATTATTTATAAGGAAGTTTGAGATAAGCTTCATTACATGTTTGTACCGCATAAAAATAAAAAAATAAGAAAAAAATCACATATATATATCTAATTAAACTATGATTGTTCATCTTCATATGTTCAAATGATATCCAAGGTTACTCACCCCGGCAAACAATTCATCGTACGATTATTAATATCATCATAGAAACATGTACTTTATTCTTTGAAGTATATTTATTAAAAGTTTATTTTAATAATATTGATAGTAGTGTATAAACTCGTGCATTATATGATTCGGCATACACGTGTAACACACATGCCGAAAAACTAGTTATACAAGTAATTTAATAACCTCAGTATAACAAAATAAAAATTAAACGCGCTTTGTGAAATAAATGCCTGAATTTAATATTTCAAAAAATTATTGCATTAATTGTGAAATACTTATTAATTAGAAATATATTACTAGTTCGAACTTCGAACTGGCAGGTGCTTAACCGCACCCACGATTGAGATTTGAGAGTGGATTTGTCTGTCAGTTTAAGAGGATCTTTATCTTAAATAAAATATTGAATCATTAATAGCTTGTTTGGAAAAGTCCCAAGTCTCTTCAATAGTTCAATGGTCAAAAATGAATTTTTTTTCTCTTTTCAAAAGTACCTTTTTCTCTCTTGAGGTGTTTGACCAAATATTTTTGGGGGAAAAAAATATTTTTGGGAAGAAGCAGAATCAATTTTTGAGAAGCAAAAAAAGTAGGTTATTCTAAGCAAAGTATAGCATATACCAAAATAACCTTGCTTATTTTAAATCTAATATTTAGAATATTCAAGTATAAGTATTTCTTCTTATTTTTATTATAGTTTTCTAATATATAATGACTTTTGGGGTGACTGTTTTTATATTTGTTGAATGATTTTTTGAATATATAAATTATCTTAAAATAATTAAATTACTTTTCAATTTTATTTTCATATTTTAATTAAATAAAATGAAAAAATTAATTATTGTCTTTAATAATAAAATTTTGAGATTATTTGTTAACTTATATAATGTTAAAGTATTAAGTACATTTCTTATATTCTTATTCGCAATTTGATACTTAAAAGTACTTTTTGAAAAGTTTGGCCAAATACAAATTTATTGCTTAAAGGTACTTTTAAGATTAATTAGTCAAACACAAACTTTTTTTCTCGAAAAGTATTTTTTTTTCAAAAAGTCTTTTGAAAAAAATACTTTTTAAAATAAACTGATTTTTTCAGCTTGGCCAAACAGACTACAAGCCTTTATCGATTGACCGAATAGCTCACGGAGATTTTACTCCACTTTTGTTTTCCATTTAGAGAGGATGAAACTCCTCTCCATTGCTCGTAATTTCCATTTCCCCAAGTTCTTACTTGGATGGAAGACACATGACATAAGTTAAAATTAATGGTTAAGATTACATTTGTATGGGTCAAAATCCAGCTAGGCTCAGCGAATGCAAATGAGCGAGTTATGGTCGAAGTCGAGTAAGGCCCAGTAGCAAGGAGTCACCAAACGAGAGATCAGGACCGAGGTAGAGTAAAGAAAGAGTAGTAGTAATGGCTAAGATAGATTTAGAATTATGAAAACAAATATTCTACTGAATATTCCTTTGATTATAGTTTTTAGGATTTCCTAGGAATATCCCTTATAAATAGTAAGATATATGGAAAAAAGGGGATCTTTACTTTTCTGATAAGAACACTTTGTCCATTCTCATACTTTGCTGTCACACGTTAATGTCAGAAGGTGGAATCATCCACATTATCCAATATTTGAGTGACTGATTCCTCCTATTTACATTTATTGCCATTTATAATATTTGTTATCTTCCATTATCCTCTCATTCATTTATAATCATTGAACACCTTACTGACATTTAATAATCTTGAATGAGGCCCTACATCACTGATTCCATTTAGTTTTAGATCTAAAATTTATTATGCTTAACTAGGATTTACCTATTATCTTATTACTTAATTAGTTTAACAAAAAGCTTAGCACTTTTTGGTCAAACAATTTGGCGCCGTCTGTGGGGATTTTCTAGTTAAAATTTTAGTTCCTTCTAGATCTAAAAAAAAAATAACGACAAAGCTTTCTTTTTCTTGCTTGCACGAACTATCAATGGCAGAAAACAGAGAGGAAAAATTAAAAGCAGTAGTAGACGTCACTGCTAACATCCTAAGCACCATCAACGAGGTTAACAGAGATAACGAGGAGAATGTGACGCCACGTGCCTCACCCAGGCGGAGTGACTCACCCCCCCCATGGGAGCGTTACCGCTTCTCATGGGAAAGGGGCCTCTACGTCCACGACGGAGGAAGCACCGCCAGCAGTGAGAAAATTATTGGAGG
The DNA here is from genome assembly GCA_005239525.1 of Nicotiana knightiana. NCBI lineage: Eukaryota > Viridiplantae > Streptophyta > Magnoliopsida > Solanales > Solanaceae > Nicotiana > Nicotiana knightiana. Next base: position 33,567 of record ML409338.1, on the reverse strand, counting down.
CATGGATAACAAGTACTCTAAACAGTATACTCGGCAAAACCGCTCAAGGGGCGAATAGAAACAATGCACGAGTCGACATCACAACGACAATCAAAGAGCAACACGCCCCTCCCCAACATGTACCGCTCACACTGTTAATGATGCAGGTAATGACGCCGTCGCTGCTATTCTGAGGAAAATGGGAGAAATGGAGAACGAGAATAAAGCACTCCGCAACCAAATGAGGGAACACTAAGAGAGGGGTGATAAGAAACCAGGCGCCCCAAAATTTCTGCCAAAACGGGATGTCAGCCGGTTTGTGGAACAACCGTACATCAATGAGGCGGCACCACATTCCATACCCAAAACCTTCAAGATGCCGCCATACCTAAAATTATATGACGGCACAGCGGACCCTGAAGATCACATCATCTACTACGTCACCGCCGTGAAAGGCAACGACCTTAACAAAGAACAAGTGTCGTCGGTACTGCTGAAGAAGTTCGGTGAAACCCTGACCGAGGAGCCCTGACATGGTACTCACAATTACCAGCACGTTCCATAGAGACGTTCGAGGAGATGACCGATAAGTTTGTCACCGCCCATGCCGAGGACAAGAAAGCAGAAGCCAGGGTGAATGACATATTTTCCATTAAACAGTCACCCGGCGAAGGACTCAGGGACTTCCTCGCCCGATTCAACAGAGTAAGAATGACCCTTCCAACCGTATCAGAGGGAATGCGGTAGCAGCTTTCCAGAACGGGCTGAACAGAAGTGGGTCAAGGGCGACCAGAAAACTGTTGAGCAGGCTCATGAAATACCCCCACCACCTGAGAAGATATACACAACGCTTATTGTGCTGAGTTGAGAGCGGACGAGGATGACCTTAACGGTCCAACCCAGCGGTTGACATCAGTCCATATGGAGTCAAGGAAAGACCGTCGGAACGACAATCGGAGAGACCATGTAGGTCCATGTCTCAATCGTGAAAGGCACTAACCATACCCCGCCATGGCGACGGCCCATCTAGGCCACGGACAGGGACTCAACAAAGCGAAAGTAGTATGCCTCCACTGTAATCTTCTCATAATTTTTGTGTTTCTCCTTCAGAAATAGTTTACGCCCTAGTGAAGCTCGACCCCAAGTTTAAATGGTCGCAAAAGATGAAGTCCGACCCAAACACCAGAAAGTTGAATGCCCTCTGCGAATTCCATCAGGAACGAGGTCATAAGACCGAGGACTGTATAGCCTTGCGGCAAGAGGTAGTAAACATTCTCCACCTAGGACATTTGAAGGAGCTGATAAGCGACCAAGGAAGAGCCAATTTCACCAGTGGGTGGGAACAACATCAAGGTCCCCCAAAACTTCCCTCCCAAGCTCGCACCATCCAAATGATCATCGATGGAGGCAACGACGCGACAATCAATCACGTGAAATTCACCACCACCCACAAGTTGAAGCAGTCGATCACCCATGAACGGTATGACGACCTCGAAGAAAGTATCATCTTCGATAAGTCGGATACCCACCGTTTGACATTTCCTCACTATGGTGCTCTTGTCATTACTTTATGAATTTTAGATACCGATGTAAAAACGATCATGATAGATGATGGAAGCGGCACGTGTATTATCTACCCCAGAGTTCTCGCACAAATGAGACTCGAGGATAAGATAGTACCACGCTGCATAACACTAATGGGTTTTAACAATGCAGTTGAACGGACCTCCGAAGAGATCACACTGCCCGTTCTGGCCAGGGGAGTCACCCTGGAAACAACATTCCACGTCATGAATCAAGACACAACCTACAACGCCATCATAGGACAACCCTGAATACACGCCATGAGGGCCATCCCGTCCATCCTGTATCAGGTAATCAAGTTTCCTACCTCATGGGGAGTGTTCAGCATCCGCGGACAACGCACAGCCCAGGAATGCTATCGTATAGCCCAAGACTACACATACACTCAACAGTTGAAAGGCGAAGGCCCAGAAGCGTAGCAATTAGCGAAGTCGGGGTCGAGCGGTAATGTCATCAAAGACCCCGACACCGTGGAAGCCGCAGGATCAACAATGGAAGACCTTGATCCCGTACAATTGGATAAAATCTACCACAATAAAAAAGCCTACATTGGCCACAAACTCCCAGAGCCAGGTAAGTTTTATAAATTTTTAACTGATAACGCAGACTTGTTTGCCTTCTCCCACGCAGATATGCTAGGAATCCCGAAAGAAATTACAACACATAAGCTGAATGTCGACCCACTCTACCCACCAGTACGACAGATTAGAAGGAAATTCAACACCGCCATAAACGATGCCGTCCACGAAGCGATAGAAAAGTTGCTCGCAAACGGTTCTATCAGAGAGTCAAAATACCCCCAATGGGTCGCTAATGTGGTCATTGTGAAAAAGAAAAATGGGAAATAGCGCATGTGCATAGACTTCACAGATCTGAATAAGGCCTGCCCGAAATATTCATTCCCATTGCCTCACATTGATCAACCCATCGACGCAACGACGGGGCACGAGCTGTTAAGTTTCTTGGACGCCTATTCGGGTTATAACCAAATCCTCATGGAGGAAGAGGACCAGGAGAAAACCACTTTCATCACCCACCAAGGGATGTACTGCTACAGAGTCATGCCGTTCGGACTGAAAAACACAAGGGCAACCTACCAGAGGCTAGTAACCAAAATGTTCAAATAGTAGCTCGGCAAGATGATAGAAGTGTATATAGACAACATGCTGGTCAAGTCGAAAAGGAAAGAGGACCACATTGACCATATGAGGGAAGCCTTCAACATACTCAAACAATACGGAATGAAGCTGAACCCCGAGAAATACGCCTTCAGAGTGACCTCGGGATGTTTCTCGGATTTTTGGTGTCTTAGAGAGGCATTGAGGTTAACCTTGATCAAATTAAGGCTATAGAGGGCCGAATAGAGGCCCTGTCGAGATTCATCTCACGATCCTCCGATAGGTGCCACAAATTCTTCGGCGTACTCAAGAAGAAAAATGGACTCCAATGGAATGCCATATACGTCGATGCCCTAAGAGAATTAAAATCATACCTGTCCTCGCCCCAATTACTTGCCAAGGCGGAACACGGAGAACGCCTCCTAATCTACCTGGTCGTGTCCGACGTTGCGGTAAGCGCCATCTTAGTCCGTGAAAACAAAGGTACGCAATCTCCAATATATTACATTGGAAAAACTTTGGTCGACGCTGAAACGAGGTACTCCCACTTTGAAAAGTTGTCCCTGGCTTTGGTCATAGCTTCACAGAAGCTCAAACCTTATTTCCAATGCCAGCCCATCTCGGTAGTCACGACTTTTCCCCTGAGGATCATCCTACACAAACCCGAACTATCGGGCAGGTTGGCTAAATGGGCCATCGAGTTAAGCGAGCACGATATAACATATAAGTCGCGAACAACGATAAAGTCGCAAGTACTCGCTGACTTCGTCGCCGACTTTAGCGCCAAAATAATGCCCGAGGTCGAGAGAAAAGCCTCTAACACTTCCACCGAGTCGCCCGACCTATTGATTCTATACACCAATGGCGCCTCCAACGTGTCAGGTTCCGGACTCGGACTTGTACGATGGGTGAAGTAATTTTCTAGTCCATACGGTGCCCTGATATGACTAACAATGAAGCCGAGCATGAGGCCGTGATTTCAGGATTAAAACTGGCCCTCAAATACGGATCACGACGTGTCATCCTCCGTTGTGACTCACAGCTCGTCGTCAATCAAGTCACATGGACTCTCCAAATCAAATAACAAAGGCTACAAAAATATCAGGCTGAGATTTGTAAGTTGCTGCCCGAGTTTGATGAATGCCAACTCGACCAGATACTTCGAGCACAGAACATCGAGGCAGACGAGCTCGCCAAACTGGCGGCGGCTACCAAAAACATAAACAGAAAAGAGAACATGGTCACTCTCCTCCATTCATCAATAAATCAAATCGAGGTACGAACTATAAACATGACTTGGGACTAGTGCAATCGTATTATCTCATATTTTCAGGACGGAGTGCTCCCACCCGATAAAAAAGAAGCCAAGAAACTTCGATGCAGGCGACCAGGTACAACATCATCGACAACGACTTGTACAAAAGAACGTTTGGCGGTCCCCTGGAAAAATTCCTAGGACCAAATCAAATGAGACGCGTCCTCAAAGAAGTACACGAAGGCCACTGTGGAGCCCACAACGGTAATCGAGCCCTCGTCAGATGCCTCATACGAGCAGGTTACCACTGGGCCACCATGAAAAATGAGGCCGGTGACTTCGTCAGAAAGTGCGAGCAATGCCAAAAGTACGCCCCCATGATTCACCAAGCTGGCGAGCACCTCCACTCAGTCACCTCGCCTTGGCCTTTCATCAAATAGGGAATGCACATCGTCGGACCCCTCCCAGTGGGACGGGGTAATGTACGATTTCTTTTGGTTTTAACTGACTATTTTTCCAAATAGGTAGAAGCAAGTGCATTCGCCCAAATACGCGAACATTAAGTTATCACATTCATATGGAGAAACATCATATGCTTCTTCGGCATCCCCAAAGAAATCAGTTGCGAGAACAGACCCCAGTTCACTGGAAAAAAGACCGTCGAGTTCTTCGAGAAGTGGCACATCAAAAGAATACTCTCCACGCCATACCACTCCGCAGGAAACAGTCAGGCGAAATCCTCCAACAAAACAATATTGAACATCATGAAAAGAAGAACGCCAAGGGACTATGGCCGGAATTACTACCAGAAGTGCTATGGGCATATCGCACCACGCCAAAAACAAGCACAGGAGAAACACCATACTCACTAGTCTATGGGACTGATGTAGTATACCAGTCGAGGTCGGTGAACCAAGACTAAGGTACTCAAATGAGAGTGGGTCAAGCAACGATGAGAGCAGAAGTCAAGACTTCGACGAAGACGAAGAACGGAGAGACATGGCTTACATAAGAATGATATCTCGGAAACAATAGGCAGAATGGTACTACAACAAAAAAGCCAAAGTCAGGCCACTCAAGGTCGGGGACTACGTACTCAAAGCCAAAACACAAGTAAGAAAAGACCCACGCGAAGGAAAACTGGGAACCAATTGGGACGGCCCATACAAAATCACGGCGGTAGTAAAAAAATGGTCGTTTCAACTAGAAACAATGGAGGGGAAACTACTGCCAAACAATTGGAACATCTCCCACCTCAAATACTTCAACTTCTGAAGATGGACGTCCCCCAAGTCATACTCTTTTTCCCTCACCTGAGTTTTTTCCCAATTGGGTTTTCTCGGGGAGGTTTTTAACGAGGCGACGAGGAGGGCATCTCGAAGTTCAAGTGTTAAGTTCATCGCTCGACCTCTCAACTAATTCTCCAGATCAACCGGTGAAGGGACTAGATAGACTGAGACTTCTCGAATGTATGGACAAACTGAGCAGAAACATGTAAAACTCTCCCATGAATATATATAAGCATGTACGCAAGCATATGATGTTCCTGCATGCCTCCACCAAGTGTATACATTACGCCAACAACTTACATTCGACCTCGTTCAAATTATTTTTTTAAGTCTACATTCGACCTCGTTCGAATCTACTTACATTCGACCTCGTTCGAATCGACTTACATTCAACCTCATTTGAATTATTTTTTAAGTCTATATTCGACTTCCTTCTAATTGACTTACATTCGAGCTCACTCGAATTATTTTTTAAGTCTACATTCAACCTCGTTCGAATCTATTACATTCGACCTCGCTCGAATTATTTTAAGTCTACATTCGACCTCATTCGAATCGACTTACATTCGACCTCGTTCGAATTATTTTTTAAGCCTACATATGACATCATTCGAATCGACTTACATTCAACCTCGCTCAAATTATTTTTTAAGTCTACATTCGACCTCGTTCGAATTATTTTTTAAGTCTACATTCGACCTTGTTCGAATCGACTTACATTCGACCTCTCTCGAATTACTTTTTAAGTCTACATTCGACCTTATTCGAATCAACTTACATTCGACCTCATTCAAATTATTATTTAAGTCTACATTCAACCTCATTCGAATCGACTTACATTCGACCTCGTTCGAATTATTTTTTTAATTCTACATTCGACCTCGTTTGAATCGACTTACATTCGACCTCGTTCGAATTATTTCTTTAAGACTACATTCGATCTCGTTTGAATCAATTCATATTCGACCTCGCCCGAATCGACTTACATTCGGTGACATTCGAATGTTTTAATGACCGACCACGTTTGAAACAACTAAAAGGAAATTTACAAGGAAATACATCCACAGAAAAGCGAAAAGGGGTGAGAGCATACACCAAAAGTTAAATCATTTCATTCAAAGCAAAACATCCTAGAAAGGTCCTGCAAGACACGCCCATAAAAAAGAAAGAACAAAAACTAAGTACAAAAACATCACGCCACATCATCTCCGCCATCACCATCGCCGCCGGCATACTCATCATCTTACCAAGGATTAGAAGCAAGCCCGTCTAAATCATCTTTGTCAACGCCCATGCCGGGTTATAACCACAGGCGTCACGAGCTGCACGTGCCTTGACACGAGTGCCCTCGAACTCTGCCTCAGAAGCCTTCCCGACCGTCATCAGAGCCATATATATATCAAGTTGGGCCTCTGTCATGCCCCCCCTTTTTTCCTCTCCTTTTGGATCAGTCAGGGTTTTTGACATTATTGGGACAACTCGTTTCCTTTTGGGAAAGGGGTAAGGAATTGAAGAGTCGCCACCTAACGAATTAAGATGCGTTAGGGCACCTACTAAGGGTCATTTACAAACACAGATTGGATAACCAGAGATAGGGTAAGATCTTGAAATTACTTCAAGGGGGAGATGTTAGGCACCCCTTGAAGTCCACAAATGTGGTTCCCGGCCGAACAAACTTTGTGAATTTTAAAACAGGTAGCACATAAGCAATAAAAGCACATAGGTAAATAAAGGTTTTTGAGAAGATTCGCAGTCTAAGCACACATATGTGCTAAAGATTAAAAGATTTTAGAGTCTAGGCACACATATAAGGTTTTGAAAGTGTTATGATCTAAACACACATATGTAAGGGATAGGGGGTCCTAGGTTGTTTATCCTATAGGATCACATCAGTGCAATGCACGGTAATCACTCCTCAATGAGGGGCTACACATTGCATTAGCACATCGGCTATCATATCCATGTCTACCCTTCCCCACCCCTTAGCGGTTATTAAGCGAGTTTATTTAACGACCTCTATGCGTGTTGTTACCCGTCCCTCCTTAATGGTCATGGAGGAGATTGGGACCCCTACTTAAAGGCAGTTATAAACAGACCCCTAAGGTTAAAAGGAGAAAATACTAGGCGACAAGAAAGAATAGATAGGACTTTAACAGATAAAGGCAAGGAAAAACAATTAAGAGGCTCGGATTTACCTCCACAGATAATGCACGTAAACAACACGACTCAAACACAAATAAGAGCAGTATTATTAGACAGGATCCTAAAACATGATGTCTAAGTGAATATCAAAACACAGAAGATATGCAGTTTTATTTTATAAACCCAGAAGCAGGGGTCTTAATCAGTTTGCTTACTGATTTTAAGCCTGTTAACCATTAAGCAGTAAACACAAAAGAAACAGTTTTCAAATTTTTTTTTTAGAAAAAGGTTAGTTACCTAAGGCTTGCCTAGGCGTGGGGGAATGCACAATAGTTACCAGAATTATTAAAACAATTTAGAAGTTGTTTTACCTAAAGCATGTTGTTTTAAGTGTTGCAAAGACACATGGGTTATTACCAGTTTGTTTAAAACATGGCGAGACATGTTTTGTATCCTTTTTTATGCGTTAACAGTTTAACTAGGTGTGACTGAGCGAGTAAAAACAAGATCCTAAACATGGTATCTAATGCACATATAAAATGTAGAATGATTTATATGCAGAGTTCCTAAAGCAGTATTTCTAAATGCACAACATGATCTCAGTATATGCAGAGTTCCTAAAGCAGGATTTCTAAATGCACAACATGATCTCAGGATATGCAGAGTTCCTAAAGCAGGATGCACAAAAGATTACAACATTGTTAAGTATGACTTCAAAAGTGTACAGAAACAACAGTTCGTGTTAGTGCTATTATTTAGCCTTGAAGCATGATTTCTAAGTGATAAAATAATGTGATGCTGAAACAGTATACATGAAACTTAAGAGCATGATATCTAATGTATGATATGCTTTGCATGTGTTGGTCCTAAACATGGATTTTAATGCGCACATATAAATGTAAGCCTAAGGCATGGTTTCTACCCCATTGATATCGACAATAGACATGGCTACCCTCCCCTTTTCACTATCAATTCCCAATATTTGTTTACAACAATTATTACAAACCAATGTGAATGAATTACATAAGTGGATAAGGAAAAATAAGAAGTTACACTATAGGGAGCCTGAAAATAGGCCCAGATTCTCAGAACCTCGAATGCCCAAATGTTTCATAGCCTTTCTCATATCCGGATGTGTCAGAGTTCCCTAAGGACCTCAAGGGATCTCGGGCAGTGCTTACACCCAGATTTCACAACTGTCGCGCCCCCTTTTTCCTCGCGGAGATCGGGTTTATGACATTGGTTACAACTCTTTCCTTTGGGGAAAAGGGTTTGCATATTTTGAAGAGTCGCCACCTAACGATTTTAACGGTGCGTTAGGGCACCTAAGGGGTTCATTTACAACTACGTTTCTAACCAGAGATTTGGGTAAGGGCTTGAAATTATCCTAAGGGGAAGGTGTTAGGCACCCCTCAGGATCCACAAGTGTGGTTCCCGGCCAAATGGTTTCGTGAATTTGTTCAAATAGCAAATAACAAGTAAAGGCTCAAACAAGAGGGGATTTAATACAGGTGTTTAGAAAAATAGTAGGGGTAATTACGACCCATCGCATACAAGAGTCCTAGGTTTATAATAATATGGATCACATCAATGCAATACCCGGTAATCACTCCTCGAAGAGGGGCTACACGTGGTATTAGCGCACCGGTCATCATATCCATATTCTACCCTTCCCACCCCGTGAAGGTAATTAAAGCGTGTGTTGGTCACATATTCTATTGCGTGCTATTACTCGTCCCATCCTATCAGTCCTGGAGGAGGTTAGGACTACTATTCTAAAGGTAGGTACTAGGCAGACCCTCAGGTTTAAAGGGGGAAGATTCTAAGGCGACAAGCAAAGAACATATAGGACTGCAGTCAATGGGAAACACACAGGAGCATATAGGAAGCTCAGATTTTCCTCTGCAGATAATGCATATAATTAGCACGACTCAAACACATATAAGAGCAGTGTTATTAATTAAGATCCTAAGACATGGTATCTAGGTGAATTCAGAAGATAAACAGATAGGCAGACTTGTTTTATAACTCAAGAAAAACATGCTCTTAATCAATTTGCCTACTGATTTAAAAGAAATACCTATTAGTGTTAAGCAACACACACAAGAGAGACAAATTTCTAATTTTTTTAAAAAATAGTCACCTAAGGCTTGCCTAGGCGGGGACAATGTATATTAACAGAACTATTAAAGTAACTGTTACAAATTGTTACCTAAACATGCTGTTCTAGGTTGTTCAGAACACAGAAGCATTACCAGTTATTTTTTTTTTAGAGAAAAACTGAGTGGGGGGGAGGGTATACTTTTTATACATTAGTAATTAGACTAAATGTAGTTGAGCGATTAGGGCCCTATGACATGATACCTAATGCACATATAGAGATGCAGAATGATGCGTATGCAGAATTCCTAAGCATACTTTCTAAATGCTCAGTATTAATCATGGTTTCAGAAGATGCTAGAATGATAATTTATTTAATGTTGTTTAGCCTAGGACAAGATTTCTAAACGTACATGGCAGTGTGGAACATGACAGTAGAAAATACCATTTATCAGCAGGATTTTTCTAAGTAAAAGTGAACATACTGAAACAGTGGGCATGAGACCTAATAAACATGATTTCTAATGCGTGAATATGAACATATGGGCCTAAACATGATCTCTATTGCACAGATAGGAAATAAAATAAAATATCATGATTTCTAATGCATGAATTTCAACACATGGGCCTAAACATGATCTCTATTTCACAAATAAGAAATAAAGTCTAATAACATGATTTCTATCCCTTTAATAGCTAATGCATGCGTAGCTACCCCTCCCTTTTCACTATCCATCCCCTGAGTTGTTCACAAATTATTACAGGCCAGGGATTTATGAATTACACAACCAAAGTAAAATAAGAAGTTACTTCTATAGGGAGCCTTCAATTAGGCCCAAATCTTCCAAACTTCACTGCCTTATGGTATTGCATAGCCTTTTCATAATCCGGATGTGTCAGAGTTCCCTAAGGACCTCAAGGTCTCTCGGGCAGTGCTCACACCCAAACATAGGGCTGCCTACGTATCCCCTCTTAAACGGGAATCAGGTCAGGTGTAGTTCAAATTACATCATTGAGAAAGCATAAAGATTACACATAGTAGCGCTTGACTGCATCTGAATTGATTGGCTTGGGCCAGACTTCTCCGTCCATTTCTGCGAGTATAAGTGCTCCTCCTTTCAGCACTCTATGAACCATGTACAGACCTTGCCAGTTAGGAGAGAACTTCCCCTTGGCTTCATCTTGGTGCAAAAATATTTTCTTCAACACCAGTTGCCCTGGTGTGAATCGTCTCGGCTTGACTTTCTTGTTGAAGGCCCTGGCCATTCTGTTTTGATATAGTTGACCATGACATACTGCATTCATTCTCTTCCCGTCTATGAGGGCTAGTTTCTCAGAACGGCTTCTTACCTACTCTGCATCGCTGAGATTAGCTTCCTGTATAATTCTTAGAGATAGAATCTCCACTTCGGCAGGAATAACAACCTCTGTACCATAAACTAGCATATAGGGAGTTTCCCCTGTTGAGGTGCGAACTCTGGTGCGGTATCCCAGTAAGGTGAATGATAATTTTTCATGCTAGTGTTTGTGCCTTTCTATCATCTTTCTTAGTATCTTCTTGATATTTTTGTTAGCGGCCTCTACGACTCCATTCATCTGAGGCATGTATGCTGTGGAATTCTTGTGTTTGATCTTGAAGGTTTCACACATAGCTTTCATCAAGTCACTGTTGAGATTAGAACCATTGTCGGTGATGATTGACTCTGGAACTTTGAACCGACAAACGATGCGGTCGCGGACAAAGTCAGCCACAACTTTCTTAGTAACTGCTTTGTAGGAGGATGCTTCGACCCATTTAGTGAAGTAGTCAATGGCGACCAAAATGGACCTGTGGCCATTGGAAGCAGTAGGCTCAATTGGTCCAATAATGTCCATACCCCAAGCGGAGAACGACCATGGTGAGCTTGTTGCATTGAGCTCACTTGGAGGCACTTTTATCATATCCCCATGTATCTGGCAGTGGTGGCACTTCCGAACATACTGGATGCAATCCGTTTCCATAGTCATCCAAAAGTAACCAGCTCGGAGTATTTTCTTTGCTAAAACAAAATCGTTTATATGTAGGCCATATGTCCTTGCATTCTTTAGATCGAATGGCATCATTTTGTAACAATACACTCCTTATGGTGTAATGAATGCCCTTTTCTCAGCATCTTCCTCATCCATCCAAATCTGGTGATAACCAGCGAAGCAATCCACAAAGGATTGCAATTCATGCTTGGCGCAGTTATCGATCAGAATGTGTATATTTGGAAAGAGGAAGTCGTCTTTCGGACTGGCCCGGTTGAGATCCCAGTAGTCGACGCAGACTCTGGCCTTCCCGTCCTTCTTTGGCACAAGTACAATGTTGGCTAACTATGTGAGGTACTCCACTACCCAGAGAACTTTGGCGTTGATCTGCTTGGTAACTTCTTCTTTGATTTTCAAACTCATGTCGGGTTTGAACTTTCTGAGCTTTTGTTTCACTGGTGGACACATTGGATTGATTGGTAGTTTATGAGCCACAATAGACGTACTTAGACCAGTCATGTCACCATACTACCATGCAAATACGTCCTCATACTCTCTTAAAAACTCTGTGTATTCTTTCTTTTCTGATGGTGACAAATGAATGCTGATGCGGGTCTCATTGACATTTTCTGAATCTCCCAGGTCGATAATTCGGTCTCATCCAGGTCGGACTTAGGTCTGTTCTCAAAATTCTCAACTTCTCTAACGATCTCGTCGGGTATGTCGTCCACTTCTGAATCAATGTCCGTTTGCCGTGTTGTCTCATTGCATGTCACAGTCATCGGTTCATCAAGACAAGTAATAGTAATGCTGTATAAATAAAGTAATGGGAGAAAACAATAACAATAAATATCAGATTCGTAAGAGAAATTTAGAAGATGCTTTGATAGATTGAATAACTGTTTTGAACATTGAAGATCTCTATTGCAGAAATTGAAAAATGCAGGAAAAGGAAAATCATTTAGTAAATAATGCTTGTTTTAGCCTTGCTACCCCGCTGGACTCTTCCATCTTACTTTTGCCTTTGTCTTTGCCCTTAGGAGGACTAGGAGGGGGGGAGTAGGTGGAGGGCCCTTGGATCTGGTGCGATAGGTTGATGATGCCAGAATGCAGGAACTAACCTTTGGGGAGGGGAGTAAGAAAAAATAAAAACAAAAGGTAACCAAGTCAGTGAGGATTATGAAAAGCGTATTGCAGTATTTAAACATATAATGCGAAAATGAAAGCGTGTCCTAAGTTGGGGACCTCTTTGTGCCTGAGGTAGGCCTAGCGACAAATTGATTTGGAGAACTTTAAATGCTAAATGCCTCATTTTATTGATAATAAAATAGACAAATCCCGAAGCGATAGAAACAAAATAAAAATCACTAATGACCATTGGCCTTATTACATTGTTAGAAAAATAAAGACATTCCTATCTACTTGGTCCCAGAAGGACCTTTCTCAGATTCGGCATTCCTGTTTTCTTCTAACAGCTTTCCCAGCTCGCGAAGTCCTAGCAGCAGAGAAGTTCTGACTAGGTATCCCCTGTAGCTCCCTCAACCTTTTGAAAATCTTCAACCCTTTTAATGAACTTTTCTTCCAAATCGATTATGCCTCGTTCCAAATATCCCAGCCTCTTGTTGGCACTAATAGCCATGTCCTTCGATTCCTCGATCAGTCTTTTGTTGGACTCATGTATCTTGTGGTGATCATCCTCATTTTCCCGGATCCTTTTACGCAACTGGTTGAACTTTACTTGTGCTTCAGCTCTTTCATCTACAACCCTGTGACCTCGGACATACCCCGACTTGCTCTGACCACCCAGATCCTCTTCTAACCAACCCAGATAGAAAGGGGTATAACCGGCGTGATACTTGTCCGGCTCGATAGTGTCTTTCTCAAGTATAACCTTGCAGCGCCATAGGTGCTGAGCTTGGAACTTGTGAGGACTGCCATTATTTTGAAAGTCGGCTCGGAGATGGCTCATTTTCTTGACCCTAGGGATGACTTGGTTCCTTCCTGCTTGCCTCATAACTCGAAGAGGGACATAAGGGTATGTCCCCCTTAGACCAATCAGTACCAGAAATAATGCGTCTCGGGATCGAACGATGAACTCATCCGTTGGAAACCATTCGAACATCCATTGAACCTGTTCTTCATTCAGGTTATCAAAAAAGCTCGACCAATCCTTCAGCATCTTCAGGTTGAGCAAACATGTCAGGAGATATAGCTCATTCGCTTTGGGTGATGGAATGCGATGTGGTCATCCCACATTCGGCGGTGGATGTCCTGTCGATATTCCCCCTTTTGGAGATGTTATACGAGCCATAGTTGGAGTAACAGATTGCAACCTTCGAAATGCTTTGCTCCTTGTTGACATTTTTCTAATGCCCAGTACATATCTGCAAAGATCATGGGCACAATGCTGAAATATTGCCCATTTAACCCTTCCATTATTGTCTTAGTTACTATGTCTAGCCTGGTATGGATCCTTTCTTTCTTCATCGGGAACACGATCAATCCCAAAAAGCAGACCATAAAAACGAACACTCTGCGATGGACGTGTCCCAAAGAGGTGAGAGCAAACTCGTTATGGTAGGTACGGTATGATTTGCTGTAGCCATACCGTTCGTACAAGTAGTCAAAAGGAATGTACGAATCCTCCAGACATACCAATTCCGCGTCCTTTTTCAGACCCATCATTTTGAGGAAACTTCTGCCTGTGCGGTTCTCAAGCATCAGCAACCCCGAAGTTTTCCATACTAGGTTAGCCAACCCTCCTATCTCTTTTATCAACGATTCCATTTCGATGTTCCCAAAGCGGAACACAGATCTTTCATGATCCCAGAAAAGGGTAGCAACCTCTACTATCATTTTGTTAGGCTGGATTTCCAGAAGAGATGGTAGATTACCCAAGTGTTTCCTGGCGATAGCTTTGTCGCTAGAGTGTAGATCCTCCCACCAACTTAGCAATTTTGGGTGGATGTTGGAGACTATGGCGAATCTGGGGACTTCGTGCCTCATTTTTTTTTCTGCAAAACAAATAGGTTAGGCCCTTACCCCCACCGTACTTGACTATTTAATGTCAATAATTAGCAGGAAGCATTTAGTTCTCCAAATAAATGCACAGAACGTGAGGGCGTCCGTTTGGGTATAGGGAAACCCGGCGGACTTTTGGATAAGGCTATCTTAAAAGCTATCTTGCGGATGACACTTTAGCTTGATGATTTTTGACCATGATGCATGCAATAGTTCAACAGAGTAAGGTTTCTATGGGGTTTTAGATTGGTACCCTCGAGCGGAACACTCAAGGGGGAAAGGCACGGAACCGTCGACTGCACCGCTGATCGATTAGTTTTATGCTAATAAGCCTTTCCGAATTTAGTGGGTGATAACATAGGAAGGGCGCAACCACTCATCAAGCGTTTCTATAGTATTTTATTTGGCACGAGTGGAGTATGAATGTTGACCATGATTTATGCAATAAGTATTAAACAAGTTGTACGTACTTGCACGTTAAAGAAAGCGGTAAAAACGGTAATAATGATTTAAAGAAGTTACAAGAGGAAACAAAGAGACATGTCATTTACGTTTGGAAATAAAAACTCGAAGTAAACAATTAATTGCATGCAAAGAGAATGGGAAAGGGTGAAAGTGTTTAAAATAAAGGCATAAATTCACGAAACAATTTGAAATGGTAAAAGCCTATAATCCCCAGCAGAGTCGCCATGCTGTCGTGCCCCCTTTTTCCTCGCGGAGATCGGGTTATGATATTGGTTCGGACAACTCTTTCCTTTGGGGAAAGGGGTTTGCATATTTTGAAGAGTCGCCACCTAACGATTTTAACAATGCGTTAGGTCACCTAAGGGGTCCAATCACAACTACGTTGCTAACCAGAGATTTGGGTAAGGGCTTGAAATTATTCTAAAGGGAAGGTGTTAGGCACCCCTCAGGATCCACAAGTGTGGTTCCCAGCCAAATGGTGAATTTGTTCAAATAACAAATAACAAGTAAAGGCTCAAACAAGAGGGGATTTAATATAGGTGTTTAGAAAAACAGTAGGGGTAATTACGACCTATCGCATACAAGTGTCCTAGGTTTATAATAATATGGATCACATCAATGCAATACCCGGTAATCACTCCTCGAAGAGGGGCTACACGTGGTATTAGCGCACCGGTCATCATATCCATATTCTATCCTTCCCACCCCTGAAGGTAATTAAAGCGTGTGTTGGTCATGGATTCTATTGCGTGATATTACCCGTCCCATCCTATCAGTCCTGGAGGAGGTTAGGACTACTATCCTAAAGGTAGGTACTAGGCAGACCCTCAGGTTTAAAGGGGGAAGATTCTAAGGTGACAAGCAAAGAACATACACAACTGCAGTCAATGGGAAACACATAGTAGCATATAAGAAGCTCAGATTTTCCTCCGCAGATAATGCATATAATTAGCACGACTCAAACACATATAAGGGCAGTGTTATTAATTAAGATCTTAAGACATGGTATATAGGTTAATTCAGAAGATAAACAGATAGGCATACTTGTTTTATAACTCAAGGAAATTATGCTCTTAATCAATTTGGCTACTGATTTAAAAGAAGTTCCTATTAGTGTTAAGCAGCACACACAAGAGAGATAGATTTCTAATTTTGGAAAAAATTAGTCACCTAAGGCTTGCCTAGGCGGGGACAATGTATATTAACAGAACTATTAAAGGAACTATTGCAAATTGTTACCTAAACATGCAGTTCTAGGTTGTTCAAAACACAGAAGCATTACCAGTTATTTTTTTTAGAGAAAAACTGAGTGGGGGGGGGGGGTATACTTTTAATACATTAGTAATTAGACTAAATGTATTTGAGCGATTAGGGCCCTATGACATGATACCTAATGCACAGATAGAGATGCATAATGATGCGTATGCAGAATTCCTAAGCATGCTTTCTAAATGCTCAGTATTAATCATGGTTTCAGAAGATGCTAGAATGATAATTTATTTAATGTTGTTTAGCCTAGGACAAGATTTCTAAATGTAAATGGCAGTGTGGAACATGACAGTAGAAAATACCATTTATCAGCAGGATTTTTCTAAGTAAAAGTGAACATGCTGAAACAGTGGGCATGAGACCTAATAAACATGATTTCTAATGCGTGAATATGAACATATGGGCCTAAACATGATCTCTATTGCACAGATAGGAAATAAAATCAAATAGCACGATTTCTAATGCATGAATTTTAGCACATGGGCCTAAACGTGATCTCTATTGCACAAATAGGAAATAAAGTCTAATAGCATGATTTCTATCGCTTTAATAGCTAATACCCCTCCCTTTTCACTATCCATCCCCTGAGTTGTTCACAAATTGTTACTGGCCAGGTATTTATGAATTACACAACCAAAGGAAAATAAGAAGTTACTTCTATAGGGAGCCTTCAGTTAGTCCCAGATCTTCCAAATCTCACTGCCTTATGGTATTTCATAGCCTTTTCATAATCCGGACAATCAGGAACTCCTAAGGGTCTATAGGATCAAGGGGGCACAATGCTAGGTAAGATTAACACCTAAGGCCATGGTTAAATTAATGTAGTAGTCATAGGCATGTAAGAAGTAGGTGCTAAGTGTACAAAAACATACTGGTCATAAACAAATAAAGCCTAATTTAAACATGCAGAGGGGAATTCAGGATCTTAGATACATGCTGAAGAATATGTAAGCAAGTTGGAAGCATGCCGAATCACAATAGTAATGGAAACATGTTGGTTTGAGAACTGAAATATAAATTAGAACATACCAGTGAAGCGAAGAAAGCAATAACACAAACAGGAAAGTAGGAGAATTCACAATAGTTAGCCTCGGCTTACAGCCGGCTAAACCCAGAGTAGTAGTAATTAGCACAGAAGAGAGAGAAGAAAGTCTTTTAAATTGTGAGAGAGATGTTTTTGAACAGATTAGTTCGTGTCTGTGTGTGTGTATGAATAGAGTATATATAGTTTTGAAAACTTGATGAAAAATAAGGAAAGAACCAGAATTAACCAGTGATTGTGGGACTGAATATCAATCAGTAACCAATTAACACAAGTATCCCTATAATCAAGGGAGAAGTTCACACGGTCAGTATTAAATAAGGAAAGAACCATATATAGCTTAGAGGAATATAAGAACAGTGTAAGTATAATAGGCAATTAGGAATCCCTTAATTGAAGGGGTTAAACTCAAACAGCTAGTAGGTAAAAATAATAATTAAGGAAAGTTCTTATGCTTGTAACATGTAAGGAAACAATTTAACCCTTAATTCAAACATACAATTGAGGCTAGGTTCAGAAAATATCACTTAAGGAAATAGTAATCAATTAACAGTTAATCAATTATGTAACAAGGTAAGAAAAAAAAAGTTGGAAATAAGAACATCTCATAAGAAATCAGGGATTCAAAATTGGTACTAATTAATGGATGGCCTCATGTATCTAAGGAAACATGCAGAATCAACAGGGGATATCAGATGAAAAATCAGTAGAGTATTACTCATAATCATTCAGGGATTCAAGACAGTAGTGATTCAAGCAGGGTGAACACACAAGAAGCAACAGAATCAAAGACCCAATAACATAGTGAAGCAACAATCACAAAGAAACAGGGATTACTCATGGGAAGCAGACACACATACAAATCGAAAGAAAAGACATGCTCAACATTTAGAACACAGTGTTAAAACCAAATAAATCATGATTAAAAGTGATAAAACATTTAAGCATATGAGAAAAATCACTTAAACTTCAAGAAATCGTTTGAAGAAAAGGTCTCAGATACCCTAAGTGAAAAACTTGTTTAAAATGGAAAACCTTTAAGAAAAAAATGTAATAATACTTGTAATAAACCCGGATCTAGTGTAGATCTAAGAGAATAGGAAGGTTTTTTGAAGAAAACATGTGAAAAGCTTCATTATATACACAGATCTAAGACAGATCTAAAGGAATCGTGAAAATACCAGGGGTTAGGGTTTCAGAGAGTTAAAAAATGAGAAAAACATTAAGGATGTTGCCAGCATTAGCCGGAAAAGTCATGGCTCTTACTCAGACGGCCGGAGGAGGCCAGAAAATGGCATGAGGGACCATAGGTAGGAGTTGAACCACTCCATGCTCGCTTGATGTCCTTAGGGTGCGATTAAATCGGTGTAGGGTGAAGCAATAACCAGGAGATAGTGAAAGACCACAGTTTCCGGCGAGGGAACTAGCCGGAGAAGACGAACAAAATCCATTGGAGATGGAGAGATAAGGGAAGGTTCTAGAGAGAACCGGAGAGAACCAGAGAGAGATAAAGAGAGAATGAGAGATTGGGAAATGAGGGGTCGGGGGGTAGGTCTAAGTTTAATTATGGTAGGTGGGATCTGGGCCGTTGATCTAATTTGATCAACGACTCAGATAGATCCGGGGCTGGGCCGGGTATGGAACTGATTTGGGCTGGGTAGGGAATTGGGTTGTTAAAATCTGATGGGTTGGGTTAGAATTAGGCTAGAATTTAAATATGTGTGGCTAATTGTTAAACACCCATAAAAATAGATAAATAATTAAATAAAATTAGTTAGTAATCATATAAAATGAAATTGATGCTAGATAAATGAAATTGAGCTAATTAATGAGTATAAAAAATATAAAATGAAACAATTATTGATTTAAATGGTATAAAATGTACAATTAGGCCATATGCAAAGTTATTGCAATTATGGTCAAATAATACCAAATTGGCTAATTTGTGAAATAATTAAATCCTAATAGGATTAAAAATGATATATTGATGGGGAAATATTTAGAAATTCCTTATAATACAATTTACGAATAATTATTGAATATAAAAACACTGAATAAATTGGAAAAGGATTTAATAAAAAATGAAAAATTTCAGAAAAATACCAGTTATTATAAAGAGTGATTTTGGAGGTATATATACAAATTTTAAAATAATTTGAGAAAAAAATTGGGTATCAACAACAACCATAATTGAGTAAGTGCGGTGTGGAAGAGCTAGCTAGAATGTATCAGAGCTCAGAGGGATCTCATAGGGATCCCTAAGCAGTCACACATTAGAGGGGCAGAACTTAAGGAACTAAGAGTAGAGTGATAATGCTTGATATAGTTTTGAAAAGGTTTTAGTAAGAAAACAGTGTTAAAAGAGACTTGCTTGAAACAATTTTGTGAAATAAAAGAGGGAGTCATTCAGTAAAACAACTTTTGAAAATAGAGAGTTATATAATGAAATAACAACATATCAAACATAGAGCCAAAACCAAACTCAACAATACTTAAAGAACACATAACCAAAACATGAAGAACAAATCTACACACAGGGGTGATGGGGATTGGGGACACATAGAGCACATGTAGTGCACACATAGTTACAAGAGCATGAAAATTCTTAATGGGGTTTAGGGAATCAGCATATCATGAATCTCACAACCAACACAGGATCTGACAACTTTGGATAGCTAACTGCTTTGCACAAAAAGGTTCATGATGGCAATCAGGGAAAACATAAGTAAGGCAGAGTCACACTGGGGTATACTACAAAAGGGGTTCATAAGCAGGCTGATCCTAAGGGGTTGGACATATTCAGAAGCATGCTGATAAAGCAGTAAAGTAGACATATTAGTTGCAGGTTGAACAACAAAACCACATATAGAAACATATTAGAAATATGATAAACTGAAGCAGTAAAATAAGCATATTGGTTTGGGACTTGAATTAAAACCAGAACATACAAGTAAAGAAGACAGTAAACACAAAAGTGAAGGACATGAGAGAACAATAGTTAGCCTTGGCTTGCAGCCGGCTAACTCAGAATAATAGTAAGTAAACAGAAAGAGATCAGAAAGCTTTGAGTGTGAGATATAGAGTTTGAACTAGTGTGTTCGTGTGTTTTGAGTTAATGAAAGAGCAATGTATATATAGTAGTTTGAAACTAGGTAGAATAAGGTAAGAATCACAATTAGGTAGTAAATTATGGAACTCAGAACTAATTAGAGTAAAATCAGTGCAAGTACTCCCTTGATTAAGGGAGTTAACTTCAAACGGTAAGAACATGTAACAAATAAGGAAAGAAATCAAGGTGTAACTGGGGCATAACAGATAAGGAAATAATTCAAACAATGCAAGTACAAAACAGGTAATTAGGATAGGTACATAAGGTTCTAATTAGGGAAATATCATAAGAATCAATTAACAATATAGTCAACCATAAAATAAGGCGAGAAAATAACTTAGAGGTCAGAAATCAATAAAAGATATCATCACAGGAAATCAGTAAAAGGTGTTAATCACAGAAAATTAGGGATTCAAATAGGAACATTACTGATTAAGCGGAGAATTAACATAAAATTTCTATGAGCAAACGGAATAAACACATAATAGGCAAGAAGAAGTAAAATCAGAAACATAATAAAGTAAGAATCACATAGAATCAGGGATTCAACTAGAGAAGATAGAACTGATTAGAGGAATTAACAGAATAAACATAATATAAGCCGAAGAAGCAACAATCAGAAACCCTAATAAGGTAAAATCACAAAAACTCTGAACGAATTCATAAGTAACAGACATGCAAATAAATCAAATGAACAAATAAGCAAGAACGGACTCAGAACCCATGATTAAGACCAAGAAACTTAGGGTTTTGACATAATAAGTCAGAAAAAAAGGGAAAAACTTAAATAGACGCTTAAACATATTGAAAATCATAGAATAACACTTAAATAAGAAGAAGAATCATTTTTGAAAAGGGGTCAAGAAACCCTAGTTTGAAGACGAAGAGGCGTTTTAGCAAAAATCGGAGAAATCATTAGGGAAAACAACAAAATAACTCAGGATATACTCAGATCTATTACAGGTCTAAGAAGTCAAGTGTTAAAAAATAGGGTTTCAGAGATAGATAACCCAGAGATGAGAGAATCGCCTTAGAAACCATAGAGTTATAATGAAACAAGGCGAGATTTTAACAAGGCGAGATTCTAACTTACAAACAAAAAGTGGTCTGAGACAGGCCATCGTACATAGACTCAAACCAGAGCCGGTCGGGATCCTTTGAAACCCTTTCAAGGATTCATAAAATCGAAGAGCCACGGAGCGTAGAAGGCCAAGACTGGCCGGAGAATGCATAAAAACATCACAAGGTGGAGTTTATGCCGATGACGATGCTTGAGAGCTAGGGTTTGGTTAAGAGGATTTGAGAGAGAAGGGGAAGGGGTGACAATGGGTGAGGTGAGGGAAATGAGAGGTGTGGGTGGTAGTCTCTTAGGTTAAATTAGGAAAGGGTGAATCTGGTCTATTGATCCGAAATGATCAACAGTCTAGATTAAGCGGGAATTGGGTCCGAGTAGATTTAGGAATTGGGCTTGGGGTATTTGGGCTTGATTTGATCAGGTGGGCTAGTTTTATTTAGGCTAGAATCAGAATAGAATAGGCCATTTGATAAATACCCAATCCAAATTAATTAAAATAATTTATAAAATAACTAATAATCATAAAAATGAATTTCACGCATAGAAAATAGTTTTGAAAAGATTATTTAGTATTAAAATACAAAATGATTAAATTTTGGTAAAAAAGGGTACAAAATTATATGATTGGGCTATAATTATAAAGTTACTGCAATTATAGCCAAAAGGTGTCAATTTGGCTAATTATGAAATAATTTGGTCTTAATGGGACCATAAACGATAAATAAAATCAAGAAATGCTTTTGAAATCATTTGTGATGCATCGTAATTATTTATTGGAAATAAAATGCTGGGTAAATTAATAAAAATATAGGAAAATTATGAAAAAATACCAATTGCTATTAATGCATGATTTTGAATGTATATATGCAATTTTAAAATATTGTTTGGGGAAAATTGGGTATCAACAGCTGCCCCTCTTTACCCGGAAAGGATGAAAGAGTTGGCGGGTAAAGATATGATGGCCAATTTTGACCGAGCGAAACAGTTTGAGAGATTTAGTGTCGCGCCCTAGTTTTTGAGCTGCCTACATATCCCTGGTTTTAAAGGAATCAGGCCGTATGTAGTTCCAGATTCATCGGCGAAGTATACCGATGGAGTTATCACAAAAGTGGACGCAACATCTAGGGCTGGATAAATGAACGTTTTACGGAAGGGGTTAAGTTTGATATGGCTGGGAGAACTGGAGGGGGATAGCTCCTGCTGGGATAGCCGTTGCTCGCCAGATTACCTACAAATAAGAATAGCGCAAGTGTATATTGTGCATAAATTTAAACATGATGCAGGTTCCCGTTGGACTATGAAAGTTTTCTTCGGACGGTTAGGGATGACGTCCTCAGACCATGATGTCCTGGGCCATGAATGGCTTGATGAGAGATTCGTAGGCCATGAAATGATGTTCTCGGGCCATGCAGATGGTACCTCCGAACTATGATGCCTTTGAATAATGATGTGCAAACTAAGAGAGATCCTCAGGCCATGACATGGTGTCTTCCGGCTATGAGGCTGATGCCGTTAAACTATGATGCCCTTTGACAAGTTGGCGATATTTCAGCCCATGATATGCAATAATATAATGCTGACAAGACATAGCTTAGTCTTGCAAATTGAAGGGCAGAGTTTAGTCCGAAAGAGAAGCGAAGTAGATAATGCTTGAGAGACAGCGCTTAGTCTCGGTGAAAAAGTAAATTGGAGGAGGAGCTTAGCCCCATGCAGATAGGAAGGCAACGGTTAGCCTTATGCAAGATGGAGACAGGGCTTAGTCTCATGCAAATGAAGGCAGAGATTAGCCTTATGCAAGATGGAGACAGATCTTAGTCTCATGAAAATGAAGGCAGAGCTTAGCCTTATGCAGGATGGAGACAGAGCTTAGTCTCATGCAAATGAAGGGTGAGATTAGCCTTATGCAAGATGGAGATAGATCTTAGTCTCATGCAAATAAAGGCAGAGCTTAGCCTTATGCAGACGGAAGGCAGATGATTAGCCTTATGCAAATGGAGGTAGAGCTTAACCTCATGCAAAATGTGGGACAGAGCTTAGTCCCGTGCAAGATGAAGGCAGGGCTTGGACCTATGTAAAGGAACAAATAGCGAATGCTAGTAGGATTTCTTAGCTGGTAATAGGTTGTGGTATTGCGATTGTTGTGAGAACTGTGACTATGGAGCATGTTCATTCTTTTGTGCTGATAGTAAACCTTGCATTTGCGACTGTGTTGAAGTTCGTGACTTCGAAACCCGTTTGTTCTTTATTCCTGCATCCAAAGAAAAATAGTGAGTTCTGTAGATGTGGAAGGTTGGTTCGTATCCCTGCTGGCTTTTCTTGCTTCGTTCTGCTTGGTCTGATGATCCTGTTTATGTCATCAGGGTAGCATTTGCTAAACAAAGCTATATTTTGAAAAACGTGCATGATTTTATAAAGACATAATAAAAATATATATTGAGAAATTTAGATGAGCCGACGAATGTGACATGGTTCAAGACATTGCAACCACTCATGCTACGGAATTTTGAGGGTCCTCCTCAAAATTCTGCCCCAGTTAGATGGTTGATGATTCTAACCGTTGTATATGCTACGATCGGCTGAACTTGCTTCGGAATTTTGAGGGGTCCTTCTCAAAAGTCTGCCCCAGTTTCTAATCGCGAAGGGGAAATGAGATTTTTATTGAATTGTGACTGAACCCATAGGGCTACCTACGTATCCCCTCTTAAACGAGAATTAGGTCGGGCGTAATTCAGTTTACATCATAAAGAATTACACATAGTAGCGTTTGACTGCATCTGAATTGATTGGCTTTGACCAGACTTCTCCATCCATTTTTGCAAGTATAAGATCTCCTCCTGTCAATACTCGGTGAACCATGTATGGACCTTGCCAGTTGGGAAAGAATTTCCCTTTGGCTTCATCTTGATGTGGAATGATCTTCTTTAACACCAACTGCCCTGGTGTGAACTATCTTGGTTTGAGTCTTTATTTGAAAGCTCTGGTCATTCTGCTCTGATAAATCTGTCTATGACATATTGCATTCATCCTTTTCCCCATCTATGAGGTCCAACTGCTCGTACCGGCCTTTTATCCATTCTACGTCACTGAGCTGAGCTTCTTGTATGATTCTTAAGGAAGGGATCTCCACTTCGGCAGGAATAACAACTTCCGTACCATAAACCAGCGAATAAGGAGTTGCCCCAGTTGATGTGCAGACTGTGGTGCGGTATCCCAGTAAGGCAAATGATAGCTTTTCGTTCCACTGTATGTGTTTTTCTATCATCTTTCTCAATATCTTCTTGATGTTCTTGTTGGAAGCTTCTACAGCTCCATTCATCTGAGGTCTATAGGCTGTGGAATTATTGTGCTTGATTTTGAAAGTCTCGCACTTGGATTTCATTAGATCATTGTTTAGATTGGAGCCGTTGTCGGTGATGATTGATTCTGGAACTCCAAACCGACAAATAATATGGTCGCGGATAAGGTTTGCCACGACTTTCTTAGTCACTGCTTTGTAAGATGCTACTTCGACCCATTTGGTGAAATAATCAATAGCTACTAAGATGAACCTGTGTCCATTTGAGGCTGTAGGCTCGATCAGTCCAATGACGTCCATTCCCCAGGCAGCGAACGACCAAGGCGATTTTGTTGCATTGAGCTCGTTTGGGGGTACCTTTATCATATCTTCATGTACCTAACATCGGTAGCATTTTCGGGCATACTGGATGCAGTCCGTTTCCATGATCATCCAAAAGTAACCGGCTCTGAGTATTTTCTTTTCCAAGACAAAACCATTCATATGTGGGCCGCATGTCCCATCATGTATCTCTTCAAGTAGTCTGGAAGCTTCCTTTGCATCGACACATCTTAATAATCCCAAGTCGGGAGTTCTCCTGTACAGGTTTCCTCCGTTGAGAAAGAAATTGTTGGACAGTCTCCGGAGTGTGCGTTTCTGAGTGTGAGTTGCAAGCTCTGGCTACTCTCCCTTTGACAAGTATTCCCTGATGTCGTGGAACCATGGTCTTCCGTCTGCTTCTTCTTCAACATGGGCACAATATGCCGGCTGGTTATGGATCTTCACTAGAATAGGATCAATGAAGTTCTTATCTGGGTGCTGTATCATGGATGATATAGTGGCCAATACATCGGCAAACTTGTTCTGAATTCTGGGGGCGTGCCGAAATTCTGTCTTCGTGAACCTCTTTCTCAATTCCTACCATGGTGCATATACGACAGTATCTTGGAATTCTTGGTACCCCATTCTCCTTGTACTTGGTGTATCAACAGATCTGAGTCACCAATTACTAACAACTCCTGGATATTCATGTCAATGGCCATATTGAGCTCTAATATGTAGGCTTCATATTCTTCCATATTGTTGGTGTAAGGAAATATGAGTTTGGCAGATACCGGGTAATGTTGACCTGTT
The DNA here is from genome assembly GCA_005239525.1 of Nicotiana knightiana. Classification (NCBI taxonomy): domain Eukaryota; kingdom Viridiplantae; phylum Streptophyta; class Magnoliopsida; order Solanales; family Solanaceae; genus Nicotiana; species Nicotiana knightiana. Next base: position 7,701 of record ML409338.1, on the reverse strand, counting down.
TCCGATATAAGGACAACTCCAATGCCGACTCCTTTAAAATTGGCTGCTCCGTCGAAGAACATTCTCCAACCGTCATAGGATTCTGCAATGTCTTCTCCTATGAATGGCACTTCTTCATCGGGAAAATATGTTTTCAGGGGTTCGTATTCTCCTCCCACAAGATTCTCGGCAAGATGATCTGCCAACGCTTGCCCCTTGACTGCTTTCTGAGTCACATAGACAATGTCGAACTCACTCAGCAGGATTTTCCATTTGGCCAGCTTGCCAGTGGGCATGGGCTTTTGAAAGATGTACTTCAAAGGATCCATCCTTGATATGAGATATGTCGTGTAGGCACAGAAGTAGTGCCTCAACTTCTGGGCTACCCAGGTTAGAGCACAGCAGGTACGCTCCAGTAGAGAATACCGTGCCTCATATGAAGTGTACTTCTTACTCAGGTAATAAATAGCCTGTTCCTTTATTCTTGTCTCGTCATGCTGCCCCAGAACGCAGTCGAAATATTCATCTAATACCGCAAGTTAGAGTAGCAAGGGTCTACCTGGCTCTGGCGGGACCAAAACTGGTGGCGTTGACACGTATTCCTTGATTTTGTCAAAATCTTTCTGACAATCCTTGGTCCATTTGGTCGCAGCATCTTTCTTTAGCATCTTGAAGATTGGTTCACATATAACCGTGGACTGGGCTATGAATCGGCTGATACAGTTAAGGCGTCCCAAGAAACTCATCACATCTTTCTTGTTCTTTGGCGGTGGTAACTCTTGGATGGATTTGAATTTTGATAGATCCAATTCTATCCCTCGGCGGCTGGCGATGAACCCAAGCAACTTCCCAGCAAGAACCCCGAATGCACACTTCGCGGAGTTTAATTTCAAGTTGTACTTACGCAGCCTGTCGAAGAACTTTCTCAAATCTGCTGTATGGTCGGTGGATCTTTTGAACTTGATGATGACGTCATCCACATACATCTCGATTTATTTGTGTATCATGTCATGGAAGATAGTGGCCATAGCTCTCATATAGGTGGCCCCAACATTCTTTAAGCCGAATGGCATCATCATATAACATTAGACTCCCCACGGTGTGATGAAAGCCGTTTTCTCAGCATCTTCTTCGTCCATCCAAATCTGATGGTATCCAGCAAAACAATCCACGAACGACTGAAGTTCATGCTTGGCGGAATTGTCAATCAGGATGTGTATGTTTGGAAGGGGAAAATCATCCTTTGGACTGGCCCGGTTGAGATCTCGGTAGTCGACACAGACCCTGACCTTTCCATCTTTCTTGGGCACTGGCACGATGTTGGCTAACCATGTCGGATATTGAACTACCCTGAGAACCTTGCCGTTGTTTTGCTTAGTAACTTCTTCTTTGATTTTCAGACTCATATCAGGCTTGAACTTTCTGAGCTTCTATTTTACCGGCAGGCACATTGGAGGTCCGCAGCTTGTGAGACACAATGGATGTACTTAGACTAGTCATGTCGTCGTGCGACCATGCAAATATGTCTTCATACTCTTTCAAGAACTGGGTGTATTCCTCTTTCTCTGATGGCGATAAATGGATGCTGATGCGAGTTTCTTTGACAGTTTCTGAATCTCCCAAGTTGATTACCTCGGTCTCATCTAGATTGGACTTAGGCTTGTTTTCAAAATCCTCAACTTCTCTGATAATTTCATCGGGTATGAAATCCTCCTCTTCTGAATCACTGTCCTTTTGTTGCGTTATCTCATTGCATGTCATAGTCATTGGTTCATCAAGACAGGAAATAGTAATGTTGTATAGATAAAATAATGAGAGAACGATAATAATTAAATACAGATTCATTGAAAAGTAAAAGTGATTTTTGAGTCTTTTGGATCATTGGATATTTTATTGGAAAATGCAAAAATGGAAAAGGCGAAAAGGAAATCATTAGCAAAAATGAAATAAATAATGCTTGTTCAGCCTTGCTACCTCGGGACTCATCGGGCCCTGGATGGTCTGAAAATCCAATTCTTGAGGAATGATCCCTTGCTCATATCTTGGATGGTAGGGCCATCCTCCTCCTCCTCCTCTTCAACAATAACACAGCAGTCCACGTCTTCATATTCCAGGAATAGATTCTTCAAAGCTGCTAGAGTTTCTTCTTCTTCTGACCCCCATATGATATTAGCTTGCTGGAAAGTCTGCTCAAAATGTGGTATAGGCTATTCCAATGGATAGTGGGGACCACGCCATGGTGGAGACTAGTGTTCATACTCTTGCCAAGTGTATTTATATCCCAGCCCAAAAGTGGTGCCATGGTGCTTCAGCTGTATTGGTTTGGAAATACCCTGAATATTCTTACAGAGTCCTCTTCCAGGCTCGTATCCACTTCAGTTCAGTATGCTCTCGATCGTACTATCCCACCATTTGTCTTTGTCTACTGCATTTATCCGTGCAATGTGGTGGTAGGTTTATCCACCCAGCTTTCTTCTACCTTCAATCACCGGGATGGTGTGGAAACTATAGATAGGATTGCTTCTGTCTCCATGGATGATCACCTCCTGGTGGTTCCATTCAAATTTTACTGATTGATGCAATGTTGATGCCAAAGCCCCAGCGATATGTATCCACAGACGTCCTAACAACAGGTTGTAGGATGCTGATATGTCTATCACCTGAAATTCAACCTCAAACCATGTAGGTCCCATCTGCAGGCAAAGACTGATTTCACCAATGGTAGACCTCTGAGAACCGTCGAAAGCCTTTACATTCATAGATCCTTCTTTGATCTCGTACAACCCCTTGCCCAATTTCTTGAGTGTTGTCAATGGACAGATGTTGAGGCTGGATCCCCCGTTGATCAGAATCCTGGTGATGAAGTAGTCCTCACATTGCACGGTGATGTGCAGTGCTTTGTTATGACTTAGCCCTTCAGGCGGCAGTTCGTCCTCGTGGAAAGTGATCTTGTGACTCTCCAGTATTTGACCTACTACATTGGCCATTTCTCCACTAGTTATGTTATTTGGCACACATGCTTCGTTCATCACTTTCATCAAAGCATTCCTGTGTGTCTCTGAATTTTACAACAATGACAGAATGGATATCTAGGCTGGAGTTTTGTTCAGCTGATCGATGACTGAGTATTCCCTGGCCTGCATCTTCCTCCAAAGATCATATGGGCATGTCTCGATAATGGGTGGCCTGTTGGATGCATTCTTGCTAGCCTCAGCCAAGTGTTCAGGTCTATAGACCCTGCCAGTCCTTGTCATCCCCTGCGCAGCACCAACTTCTTCTATCTTGACTTTACCTTTCCTTCTTGCTTCAGCCGTGTAATCCCAAGGTACATCCTTATTGTTGAAAGGTGGCATGGTTGACACCGTCACTGTGATTGGTGAAACTACTTTCACTTCAAATGGGATCGGTGCCTCAGCAGGTGGCATAACTTCAACCTCGAACGGCAAATGTGTGTTCGCAGGTGGTTCCGTTTCAAACTTGAATGGCGGTGACGCAGTTACCTCGACGTCTTCGGATGGCTGAATCTGGACTATGATGGGATTAAGAGTGACTAATGGCTTCTTTGGGTCATCACCTTCTATGATTAACCCGATCGACCCCTCTGGGTCCCAATCTTCTTTTATCTCTATCATGTTGACACCCTTATGGTCTGGAAGCGGATTGTTGCGAACATTGGGGGAAGCTTATTTTGCCTGGATGACCTTGTTATTAATCATAGACTGGATCTTATCTTTCAATGAGCGACATTCATCAATTGTATTCCCCTTCATGCCGGAATGGTATGCACAAGTCTTGTTTGGCTTGACCCATTGGGATGGATTTTCAGGGGTTATAGCAGTGATAGGAGTGACATAACCAACAACTTTTAATCTTTCATACAGCTGGTCGATAGATTCAGCAATGGCGATGTATTGTTTAGGAGGCCTGTGATCAAAATTGGGTCGAGGTCTCAGAAAATTTTGGCGAGCAGGGGGTGATTAAAAGTGAGATGGCTGAGAGTTGTAGGTATGATAAACAGGAGCTGGTTATCTGGGGGAAGTAGGCTGATATGTTGGTGGAGGTGCTGACAGATAGGTGGGCAAGGGTGCTTGATAGGTGAGTGGGGAAGTTCGGTATACCAACGGAGATTTGGGTCCATGTGCAACCATTACCGTTCCTGCATCTTTCTTCTTGGATATACCACCAGACTGCAAGGCTTTGTTGGTGGGCTGTAGTGCCTCAAAGTTAGTGACCATTCCCCTCTTGATACCTTCTTCAATTCTCTCACCCAACTTGATGATGTCAGAGAACTTGTGGTTTTCAATCACCATTAGCCTCTCATAATACTGCGGGTCTTGTGCTCGGACAAAGAATTTGTTCATTTGTTCTTCCTCTAGGGCAGGCCTGCCCTTGGCTGCTTCAGATCTCCAGCGGGCGGCATACTCGCGAAAAGTTTCGGTGGGATTTTTTTTAAGGTTCTGGATATAGAACACGTCTGGTTCATTGTCACGACCCCAGTTCACCCTCCGTGAACATGTTGCGATGGCACCTAGTCCCTATAACTAGCTAAGCCTAGCAATACGGAATATCAACATACCTTGAGGAATAATAAAGTAAAAACTGAACAATCTAAAAGAAAGACTGTATACAAACACCACTTGGCATATACAACCCAAACTAATACGGAAGTCTACAATATCACCCTAAAACCTGGAAACTCATGGGAACCATAGGCTAACAGAAATATAATACACTGCTCTAATCTCCAGAATGTCTACACAACTGTAAGGAAGGAAAAACTTTTCACAAAAGCTGGAAGAAGATAGAGACTCCTGGTCTGCGGACGCGACAGATGTACCTCGAAGTCTCTGCTGGATATCTCAATCTTAGGGATAGTGTGCCTGGGTGGAGGTACCTGGATCTGCACATGAAAGACATGCGCAGAAGGGGCATGAGTACACCACAACGGTACTCAGTAAGTGCCAATCCTAACCTCAGTCGGGTAGTGACGAGGAAGGTCAGGGCCCTACTGAGGTTAAATAATATAATAGGAATTTACAGTATGACACCGGACAGTAATAATGAATACATCAGTGAAATAAGACAGGTCAACAAGGCAATAACAAAATATAAGAACAAATTAAACACGGAATATGAACAGCTCAATAACAATGGTAACAATGAGGATCTCCCAGGATACCGTCTTGTAGTCCCTTTCTCAACTGTCTAGTGGATCTCCCGGGATACCGTCCCGTAGTCCCAAAGTAAATATGCATCCCGGGATACCGTCCCTTAGTCCCAAAGTAAATATGAAGGGGATCTCCCGGGATACCATCTCGTAGTCCCAAAGTAAATAAGCAGGGGGATCTCCCGGGATACCGTCCCGTAGTCCCAAAGTAAATAAGCAGGGGGTATCTCCTGGGATACCGTCCCGTAGTCCCAAAGTAAATATGCAGGGGGATCTCCTGGGATACCGTCCCGTAGTCCCAAAGTAAATATGCAAGGGGATCTCCCGGGATACCGTCCCGTAGTCCCAAAGTAAATATGCAGCCACAACAAAAAGACATTCAGAAATAGAGTGCAAAACTACAAGGCAACAAGTAGTTATAGCCTAACATGCTTCACGTAGTACAATTAAAGCA
>ML409336.1:0-61442 GCA_005239525.1 Nicotiana knightiana | reverse complement strand
CCAGATTTATATTTGCAACGCCCGTTTAGTCTTTATAGAAGACATAGTTGAGCGTGATCATAGCTAGAGATTGGTATTATTTCGGCAGTATAACATCTTATTTCATTTATTACTTTTGGTATCGTCTGATGGATGGTAGTCATATTTCGTATATGTTTTAATTATTTTAAATGTCATAATTCGTAAATGTTGGCTTGCCTAGCAATAATAGTGTTAGGTGCCATCACGGCTCATTGGGGTTCGGGTCGTGACAGTTTTACTTAAATGAAAGATATGGATTATTTCGATACTTTTGCACCTGTAGCTCGGATCACATCCATTCGGATTTTAGTTGCTTTAGCAGCAATTCATGGATTGATAATTCTATCAAATGGATGTGAAGACTGCATTTCTGAATGGAGATTTAGATGAAGAAGTTTACATGAAACAACCAGAAGGATTTGTCATTCCTGATCAGGAACATAAAGTTTATATGCTTCTTAAATCTCTTTATGGATTAAAACAAGCTCCAAAGCAATGGTATGAGAAATTTCAAAAAAACCATAATTTCTAATGGCTATTTAATTAATGATGGTGATATTTTCATATTTAGTAAATTTCAAGGAAACTCTGGTATTCTAATTTGTCTATATGTAGATGACATGTTAATATTTGAAACTGATATTGAAAGAGTCAAGGAAACTTAATCATTTCTTGCTTCTTAATTTGAAATGAAAGATCTTGGAGAAGCTGATGTGATTTTGGCATTAAAATTGTAAGATCAGCTAATGGCTTGACTCTTACTCAATCAAGTTATATTGAGAAAGTTCTAAAGAGATTTGGTCATTTTGATGATAAATCTGCTCCTACTCCATTTGATCCTAGCATCAAACTAGGCAGAACTTTAATGATGATGTTGATCAATTAACTTATTCTCAGATTGTTGGGAGTCTAATGTATGTCATGCATTGCATTAGACCAGATATTGGTTATGTAGTAGGAACCTTGAGCAAGTTCACTAGTAACCCCAGAGTTGAGCATTGTAATGCGTTAATTCGTGTTTTAAGGTACTTAAAAGGTACAATTAATGTTGGCCTTCATTATTCTACATTTCTAGCAGTTCTTGAAGGTTATAGTGATGATACTAGAAATTCTGATCTGAATAACTCTAAGTCTATTATTGCTTGGATTTTCACTTTGGCTAGAGGAGAAATCTCTTGGAAATCAAAGAAGCAAAAAGGTATTACTCACTCAACAATGGAATCAGAATTTATAGCTATGTCTGTTGGAGAAAAAGCTGATTGGCTTAGAAGTATTCTGGTAGATATTCCTCTATGGAGTAAGCCAATGCCACCTCTGACTATCTATTGTGATAATAAAGCTGCTATATTTCGGGCTTCAAGTGGTTGTTATAATGGAAAATCAAGACAAGTTAATCTTAAACACAATCATGTGAGAAGATGATTGGAGGATGACGTAATATCCCTTCAATATGTAAAATTCAGGTTTAATTTAGCGGTTCCTTTGTCTAAAGGATTAGGCAAAGAGTTGGTGGAAGAGACTTGTAAAGGAATGAGAATACAACCTGTTGTAAATTAATTGTACTTTATAGAAACCCTACCTAATGATATCATCTTAGGTTCAAAGGGACAAACAAGTAATGCTACAATAATTAAGCACATTAATAAAATTTTCATTTGCAGAAAATTTGTGATAGATGTGCATATTCCTACTATAGAGGAGGATGAGATTTTATTCTCTTAATAAATTTATAAGATCGATTTCGGTTAGGGTGTGTAGGAACACTCTTGATAGATTTACCGATACTTTGCTATGAAGGAGAGTGAGATTAATTTCTCTTAATGAATTCATAGACTATTTGGTCGGAGTATGCAAAGTAACTCTCGATGAATTCATCGTTCTAAGTGCGAAGTAGAGGTCGCTTCAATAAGATTTTGATAGGAAAATCTTAAAGTACTTAGATAAAAGGATTCAGGACACATGGCCGTAAGGTGTCAAAGGATATCGATTTTCACCGAAAAAATAGTATTGTGCGTAAGGTATTTTTTACTTCATTCAATGAATTACTTAGTTCAAGATTCGTTCACCAAGTAGTCAATGATTTAGAATGCCTTCACTAGCTAATGGTTCAAGTCCAAAAGATACCATTATTGATCAATGTTACTAGATTAATGTCTCAAAATTTTCAAAATTTCTTGAAACAAGTGGGGGATTGTTGGAATAAGTATTTCAATAAATTTGAAACAATGCATTTGATAAATTAATGTATTTACAAAAGACTTATTTTTCAAAGTGAATGAATGTAAACTCATTCTTGATTTACTACATACGTTTTTGTTTTAGCAAATACATTTGATCTTCCAAATTCACGAATATATTCATGATCTTATTAAATGATAAACTTCTCTTTCAAGAGTCTTTAGCCTATAAATATGGCTGATTTTCTTTGGAAACTATAAGCAATTCACAAACTACTTTTTCCTTAAAATTTTATAAGAGACATTGATCAAATGGTGAAATCATATATTCAAGAATAGAAGAGCAACATTCTTGAATGCTACGTGTTGTGTGGCTTAGTTAAATCTCGGAGATAGTTGTCATTTATTCTTCCATTTGCTCGTGGAAGAGACTCCAACTATTTTCAAGAAACGTTTTCTCTACGTGCCTCTAAGCCAAACAAATTTATTTTCTAATATTGTTGTAATTCTTGTTCTAACATTTGTTTTCAGTAGGTAGGTGTTAAATAATTCGTTTCCTTTTATTATCGTTCGACGTTTTAAAGGAGATTGGAATATGTCTAGATGATAGTTTAAATCATGATACGAGGCAAAGCGGTTATAAGTTATGATGGAAAATGAGAAGGTCTTCAATTTTCAATAGTGATTTAAATTATTTTCGATATATTTTTAATAAATACATAAAGCAGTAGTATATACTTGTTATGACCGTAAAAAATCAAGTGTTATGCGGGATCTAGTAAAACGTACCTTGAACGACCTATAAATCCAACAACAAAAGAGAGATCTACCAAAAAGACACAAATATTTAACGTGGTTCAGTCAATTGACCTACGTCCACAGAGGAGATGAGCAATCCACTATATACAAGAGATTACAAAATATCGAGAGAACAACCTCACGAAGAGGCAAACACAAGTGACACACTAACACTTGTCCGGTAAAGTTCTCTCCCTAAACATGATTCTCAAACCCCGTATGGCTACATTGTGAATGCTGCTAAATGAGATGAGAGGATCCTCAATTTATAGAAGTCCAAATATTTTCCTACAAGAAAAAAGACTAGCCAAACATGGAAGAATTATAATTTTTTCTTCTACAAAAAAAAAATCAATTATGATAAATATATTGTCATTTCCTTCAAGAAATAGAAAAACCAAATATGATAAGAAAATCAAGGCAACCCCTAAACAATACTTACATGAGTTGAGCTAGAAGGTTTACCTAGGATTCGGTGCAAATGCAGTAGCTTTAATTCAAATCGTATTTTCTATTACAAAATTCATTAAATATATTCCATAAATTAAATTTAAAAGATAGTACTAAAATTATGGAATAAAATTTTAGAAGATAGTACTAAAACCCCTCAATATTGCTATTTTAGAATTTAGAACTCATACCTCGGTTTACTTGCCTACACTTCTTTCACATACCAAGAGAAATAAATAAACAAGTTAGTAGATAACAAATGAAGCATAGGCATATATACTTACCTACACTTCTTTTACATTTGCCATGGTCTTTTGCCTTCACTTTATTTATTTAAAATTCCAGAATCATACCTTTAATGTATTCTTGCATTTAATTTCCTCATTCAAATTCTCACTTTCTTGATAAAACTCTCACAATCTTTGTCTCACTTAGTTACTTACAGATTCTATATTCTGGTAGTTCAACTGTTCCTCTAAATTCGCCCCATATAAAAACCTCTCTATTTCAACCTTAACGACACATTCAAATTTGGAATTTCACTTCACAAAAAGCAATCCAATTTGTTAAAAATCTTGAAATTTGGTTAAGATGTTCAAAGAGAAAATCATGGCACAAGTCATTTTTGCTATTGCTTTCCTTTCTTTTCTTGCTTTCTCAGGTAAGTATATATTCCTTCAAACAATGCTTACAACTTGTTTGGATGGTTGTTACCTATTGTATTGTATCATATTGTTACTTTAAATATGATGTTTGTTTTGGTTGTTACATAAATTTTATTATATCGTATCGTTAAATTCGTTACGTAACGACGAAATATGACACTTTATGTAACGACTGATTTGATGTGGTTGCGTCGTTATCTTGTCTTTTTCTCTCCTCTCACCCTTTATTATTATTAAATTATTTTATTTTATCATTTACCCTATCTTTTTATATAATAAATTTATCCCGTATCATAATTTCTTTATAATATTGCAAATTTATTTTTCATATTGCTGGTGCATGATATCATGAAACAACGATAAACGATACAATCTATCCAAACATTATATTTATCAAACGATACAGTACAATACAATACAATATAATACGATACATTCTGAAACGATGTGTAATAACCATCAAAACACCTGTTAGCTTCTAATGAAAGATTGTCGTTTTAGTTTCTCTTTAATCTTCTTGAATGATTACAATATTACCCATTTGGTTATTACTTGCAAATAATGGTTATATTTGCAAATACTGAACTTTAGTACTATAAGTACTAGTCAAACGTTGAAAAGCTTGTTTTAGAAGTATATATTTTAAAGTAGAAATAATAGTACCGGTCAACAGGTCACAAATACTCTTTTTCAACTTCGATTTCAAATACCATTGTCTTTTTTCAGCTTCTATCAAATATTATCCAAATGCGTATTAATTCTTGCATCTCTTTCTTTTTTTTTTTTTTTTTGTAGATTCATTTCCACTAGCAAACATGATCGGAGTAAATTATGGAAGGCTAGGAAACAATTTACCATCTCCATATGAATCAATAGAGCTTATAAAAACAATGAAAGCTGGTAGAGTCAAGCTATATGATGCAAATCCAGAGATACTTAGACTATTATCAGGCACAAATCTTCATGTCTCAATCATGGTACCAAATGATCAAATCTCAATTGTAGCTGCAAATCAATCAGCTGCAAACCAATGGGTACGCGATAACGTTCTTTCTTACTATCCAAACACCATGATCCGATATATTTTAGTAGGAAATGAAGTTTTAAGTAACAGGGATGATCAAAGTTTATGGTACGATCTTGTTCCAGCAATGAGAAATATCAAGAAATCGATCGATGAACATAGAATTCACAACATTAAAATTGGTACCCCTTTAGCTATGGACATGTTACAAACCTCATTTCCACCTTCAAGTGGTGAATTTAGGTTAGATATTCCAAGAAACTCACTATTGATACCATTGTTGAGATTCTTGAATTGGACAAAATCTTACTTCTTTATTGATGTTTACCCTTATTTCTCATGGTCCCAAAATCCATCTTCCATAAATCTTGATTTTGCACTATTTAAAGGTACTCAAATGCATAAGGATCCAGTTAGTGGCTATGTTTACACAAACCTCTTGGATCAAATGCTTGATTCTGTGATATTTGCAATGGAAAAATTAGGGTTTTACAATATTAGATTGGCCATAGCAGAAACAGGATGGCCTAGTGGAGGTGACTATGACCAAATTGGTGCTAATATCTACAATGCAGCTACATATAACCGAAATCTTGTACGTAGATTGACATCACAACCACCTATTGGTACACCAGCTCGTCCAGGGTCGACGATACCTACGTTTATTTTTTCACTCTATGATGAAAATCAAAAGGAAGGTCCAGGGACCGAAAGGCACTGGGGATTGCTACAACCTAATGGTAAGCCAATTTATGATATCGACTTGACAGGAGAGATATCAGAGGCTGAATTTTCTAAGTTACCAGTGCCAAAAAATAATGGAGCATTTCATGGGAAATTATGGTGTGTTTTGGCAAAGGATATTGTGAATGAAATGGATTTAGGACAAACTTTGGAATTTGCTTGTAAGAGAGATGGAATTTGTGATGAAATTTCTCCTGGAAAATCATGTTATCAACCTGTTTCTATTGTTGCTCATGCAAATTATGCATTTAGTTCATATTGGGCTAAGTTTAGAAAAGATGGTGAAACTTGTCATTTCGATGGGCTTGCTGTTCAAACCACTGTTGACCCAAGTAAGTACCCCCAAAGTTTTCCTTCTTAAATAATAGTAGAATTCTTTATAGAAACATTGAATGGAAATTCAAGAACAAATTAAAAGGATTTTTAAAGAATGATTTAACTTATATACATCGACGGCATGAAGAATATTTACATTTTAGTGTATTTTAACTTGCTTTAGCAGATATCATGTCTTATTTTCTAGGTTAATAATACCACTTATTACATTATATTAGCTGTAGTTATATTTTAGAAGACCTTAGTGTTAAGAAAATTTATACTACTAGTATATATAAATATACTCTTTTCATATACTTAGTTAATTTTACTTTGTATTATATTCATGATATTACAAACTAATAAACATTTTTGTTGATTTGGCAATTTTGGGCAGGTCATGGATCATGCAAATTCCCTTATGTTTCTCTCTGAAAACAGTTTGGAGATATTCTTACTTAGGAGTATTAGGAACTTGTAATAAAATTTATTGTATTTTCTAAAGAGTATTTGATTCAATATTGGGAATTGATTGCAGTTGTTATTAAAATTTGTTTCTTTTTGCACCAATATGCAGTGAATCCTCTAATTAAATTTGTTAAGTGCCTCCCAGAATTACCTAAGACATTGATACTTTAAATTAGTTTCGTACGCGTGGTAAGTAAAATATAGAAAAGTAAAGAACACACAATTTAATTGAAAAATTATCTTACTCAAAATTTGCAAAAATTACGACTTACCACGTAAGATTAACTCCAAACTTTCAAAAAATATAGCCTCATTATTTAATCTTAGATTTTTCTTATCATTTCCTTGACCTCCTTATCTTTCTAAAGAGGAATACTTAGGGATATAAAAGAGAGAAATTGGAAAATATAATGTATATGGTTAATTGGGTAATATTTAGTAATAGCATTATAATATTATCTTCTGTAACAACTCAATCCACTATTGATATTGGCTAGGCCCGCACGACTTTAAAACGTAAAAATAGCACGTGCTAACCAGTTTTCGGACTGGTCATTCAAAAATAACCAGCATTTGCAAAGTTGCAGAAAAATAGCCACTATTTTGCTGCAACACGGAAAGCTCCAGCATATTATAATAGAGACCAGTGCACCTGTGTATGAACTTCCAACATAATATGCTGGACCGGTATATTATACTGAAACTCCAGTATATTATATATTGAAATTTGTTGCTCCCAAACGCACACACAAGTATACGCGGCTAAAAGTAATATAGTATTTTGTCACGACCCAAATTCCCAACCCTCGGGATCGTGATGACGCCTAACACCATACTTGCTAGGCAAGCCAATGTTAGAACTTAACTAACCGTTTCTTTTTAAAGCTTATTTAAACATAATTAGACAGTATAAAATGAATACGAAATCTAATACTATCCAATAAATGACATCAAAGATAATGTTCGAAATAATGAAACAAACCACGAACTAATGCTAAATATATAGCTACCACTATCGGAAAATGAGGCTATTGTAACAGCTGGTAAACCGTTGCAACATCCAGGTAAACCGTTGCGATAGGGTTATTGGAACGGTTTAGCAACCGTTACATACGCTGCCGTGCCAATAGGCTTAGCGTAACGGTTCGTGCTACGGTTATCAAAACCGTGCCTTAATGCGGTCTATTGCAACGGTTCTTCCTCTACCTGAAGCAACAATTATTTCTTTCCAGTTGAAACGGTTAACAACCGTTACCATAGAGTTTGTTACAACGGTTGACAACCGTTACCATATAATTTAATGCAATGGTTATGTAAGCTATGGCCACGTTTATTCTAACGGTTTTATTACGCTACGGTAACGGTTTTATTTTTTTTGCAACGGTTTACATCCGTTACCATAGAGGTTATTACAACGCTTGACAACTGCTACCATATAATTTAATGCAACGGTTATGTAAGCTATGTCAACGTTTATTCTAACGGTTTCATTACGCTACGGTAACCGTTTTATTTCTTTTGCAACGGTTTTAACTACCTATTTGTATCCGTTTGTTTCACATATTGGAACGGTTTGTAAGACCTAATGGAACGGTGTAAAAGACTTGTGGAAACGGTTCTTTTACACCTATTGAAATGGTTTGCAATATCTATTGGAACAGTTTGCAATACCAATTGGTATGGTTGTAGCAGAATATTATGCCATGTTGTAAATGAATATTTAGATATATAATAATTTATAATAACCTGAAATTTATATAAATAAAAAGATAAAATACTTCATACTCTATATTGTCTCCATAAAACCAAAATATTTTAACCCAATCACATAAGTTTTACATTTGAACGCTTCAAGAGTTAGAGTAAGTTTCAAATATTGATAACAAAAGATTCCTAGAACATAGACAACAATTCAAATGTTGATAGTAAAAGATTCCTATAACATAGACAACAATTCAAAGTTCTTAAGTAATGTCTAGATCTTCAGAATCTCCATGTTCCCTTTCTTCAACTGCTCCACCTAAAAAAGAGGATAAATAAAGTCATTATCCTTCAAAGTATCATAAACATTTAGCAACAAATTCTTAGTATCAAACAAACTACATTCTCTCTTCGTCTCTCTGGTTAGACTATGAAAAAGACATTACTCACGAGTAACTTTTCATGTTTAACTAGGTATATTAGAAAAGGGCAATTAGCGCTTTTTTTTTCCTTCCTTTTTTGCCCTTGCCAATTCATGTCCCTAATGAATTGGGAGAGTAAATATAATAAACTAATAGGAAAATGAACATTGGAAATTCCAATTCCTAGTTATTCAAGGAAACCAAGAGAAAAGAGGGAAACAATTCCCAATTTCCAGTCACTTAAGGAAACCAAATTCTCATCCTATAAATTTAGTTACAAAACTTTATGGTTCCTTACTTTTCATTGAACAATTACTCGATAGATTCGTAATGTCCCCACCTAGAACCAAACCAGCTATACTTAATTTCGAGAAACACAAATTCCGAATGGCGATGCTCTCACAAACAATAAAAACATTAGCATTCAAGAAACAACAGACAAGAAAAATATTCCAAAAGGGTGATGAAGTTGAAGTGGCAAGTCAAGAATATGACTTCATAGGTTCTTACTAATCAATCTCCCTGTGCGATATTGAAAATATTCCAGTTTATTGGATTCACTAAGCTCTGAGGAAGCTCTATATCAAACAAACAAACAAGATAGACGTACTGACCTTGATTATTAATCCCAGTAGATAGACGATTGATTAGTTGCACAGCAACTTGTTATGCAGAGGAAGCTTCTCCAGGTGAACGAGCATTGAAACCTAGCATGCTGGGATCAACCCGTAAATCAGGATTCAGATGCTTGAGTTGTGAAATGAAGTTAACTGCAACTTGTAGTTCCATGGCATCTTTCTGTGCATTGAACTTTTCCTGCAATCTTTGTTGCATCCTTTCTTCCATTTCCTCCAATTTTTACTGCATCACCTCATCAGTAGAACTTGAGAGTCCAAAATCTCCCACTTTTCTTTTTAAGGAAGTCTTGATAACCCCACGTCCATATAATCTTAGGCGACCTGGATGCTTAGGTCCCATGACTGATGCAAATGCATCAACTGATTGACTGCCATCTTCACTTTCTTATGTTGATTGTATTCTTTCCATTTCAGCCTACAATACCAAATTGAGTCATTATTAAATCATAAAGTAGATGACATTGAGTCAATAACTAAGAACAGACAAATGATAACAACAAACTTTAAATTATAGCTCGTACAATTTTATTAAGAGTATCAGCATATTAGGCCTTGTAAACTCGATCAGGTTTTCTTTTTCTTGTAGCCACAAAGATGTCCTTGCTTGATAGAGGCTCAGAAATCTCTTTCTTTTTTTCCTGATTATATAAAAAGTGGTATAAAGTTAATAAGTTCATATTTAAAATAATAATAATAAGAAAGAAAATATCAAACCTCGCATATTCGAGCAAAACTTCTTTTGCTAGCAGTGTGTGGATATTTCAACTTTTGGCGATTCTCGGTATTGGTTTGGGACATTTTCTGCAAATCAGCCAATGACTACAGAGTTAAGTTATTTATAATTAAACATAAACCAGACATTCTCAGCAAATCATGGGACAATACTTAGTTTTACCTTGTAGGCATCAGAGTTCCAATATTTAAGAAGATCCCTAAATTGAGATTCAGGAACATCAACCGACCTTTTCTCCATTCGAAGCTCGTCATTCCCATAGGCTTTATAAATGTCGTTATGTAATTGATTCTTATACTTTCTCCAAGCATTTCCAATTGATTCAAAAACCCACCTTTTTAAAGCATCGGGAATGTCATATTTTCCCTACAAAGTTGGTACAATTAGGTAGGTGTAAAAATTTGAAATATCTACACAGAATATTGCAAACTTCAAACCTTGATATATTTTCACATGTCTGCTTTTGTTTGAAGTTTCCTCCAATCAAACACATTAAGAGGACAAAAGGCCGCATTCCTTGCCAATGTGCCGAGGAAGCTACCCAACTCTGCTACAACATCAGCCGTAGGACCTATGGGTTGATTTCTCTCGTTTAGCACAATTAGCTTGCGCTCTTTCCTACCATGAACACTTGGCATCAGGGTTTTTCCTCTTTTTCTTTTTTCGGCAGAAGGACCTGCATTAATATTAAGTAAGAATAATCACCATAAGTCAATATTGTTTGTTAATTTAAAGAAATGAATTTTATATGTTCTTGCCTTGTTCCTCGGATTGCTCGTTTGTGCATGATCGGAAAAATCCTCAAATTGTTCATGTATAGTTTGTGCTGGAGGAGAAGCAGAAGGTTGCACTTGCTCATGTATAGTTTGTGCTGGAGGAGAAGCAGAAGGTTGCACTTGCTCATGTATAGCTTGTGCTGGAGGAGAAGCAGAAGGCACAGGTAGTTGCAATAATTGTTCTTGCACTTGAACTCCTAATTGTGGAGGGTATTTTTCAATTGAATTCAGCTGATGCTTGTCGTTTGGCCTTGTAGCTTGAACAATTCTTTTTGTTTTCAACGATGAAACCTTTTGGTTCACCAAAGATGCAAGTGATCCGGCTGCAATGCAATTTTTAGCCTTTTTGTTTTTTACTTGAGTGCCCTTCCCGACTCATGACTATTCAAATTCCTATCAAATTGAAGTTAGGTTAATGGAATTCTTTTTCCAGTTTGAAATATACACTTGAAGAATAATCAATATCTTGAAGATAAAGATGTAGTTGTCAATTATCATGTCACTGTTAAGCATTTATCAGAGCTGCTGTAAGTATTTGATTAGTAGCATCAACAAATGAAGTTTGAAGAAGTTCTGTGCCTCTGCCTCTGCAAAAACAGGGTGCAGTACTGCTGTCAATAAAAAATAGAGCCAAAAAAAGAAAAAGAAGAAGAAGAAGAAGAAGAAGAAGAAGAAGAAGAAGAAGAGAAGATCAGAAGAAGAAGAAAGACGGGAAAAAAACAAAGCATAAACATACTCTCTGTTCTATTTTTTGATGCACTGTTTCTCGACAAAAAAGAGAATATCAGAAGAAGAAGAAGAAAAACTAAAAAAAAAAGCAGAGAAACAGGCTCTCTGTTCTGCACTGTTGCTCGACAAAAAACAGAGCAAAAAAATATAAAGAAGAAGAAAAGAAGAAGGAAAAGGAAGAAAGAAAGAAAGAAGAAGAAGAAGAAGAAGAAGAAGAAGAAGAAGAAGAAGAAAGGAAGTCGAAGAAGAAGAGAAGCCTACCTGGGCTGGGTGGACTTGGCTGCAACAAAACTGGGTAGTTTTGAAATTCATAACTGCAACAAAACTGGGCAGTTCTGAAATTCTTAACAGTGAGTTTGATCCCACCACATTAAAAGAGCTGCTGAGAACAGAAACTTCAGGTGGTTCTAGGATGTATACCTTACTGGAATAGCCAATAGAGACTTTACACCTTTCTTTCCTAACTCAACAAAGACTTCATCAGTGTATGGTTTCAACCACTGTACAGGTCCAACCGGCTCTGGAATGCCAAAAAAAATGGTATTAGATTAAATTCAACACCAAACAGGAAGAAAAATCCCTCCGTCACATTGTAATGGACCTGGTTATAATGGATATCGTTCACAATATGTCATATCAGATAACATGCAACTCACAAGAAGGCAAGGATCCAAGAATGCAGGGCAGCTTGGTGAGAGGGGTAAAGAGCATCAACAGATGAATCTAGCACCTAAAATATAGTAAAGAGCATCAACAGATGAATCTTGCTTGATTACATTTTGACCACCACTTTGAGCTGCAAACTGATATGTGTTATACCTTGGCAGATAGAGGAAGCATCAGCAAAGAGATCAAGACCATATAAATGGAAATAAAAGTCCATACTTTGGCAGCAAGATCAGTGGAGTAGGTCAGCAAGAATCCTAGGAGCTGCCACTATACTACATACACTATAAATATTCCTTTCAGGTGCTAAAACTAGAAAACTATAAAAAGGTAAAAACAGATATAGTACCTTAAAATGGTCGAGGTTTACCTTCTTTGTTTAACTTACTATTCAGAGTATCCTTATCCATTCTATAAATATACACAACATATGTTATATGATAGATCCTCGCGCTTATAATAATCAATCCATTAAAAATGGCTCATGATTACACTGTATGAATAGAGTACATCCTGGAGATTCAGTTTACCTAAATCCTATTAAAGGAATTACTATTTCCCTCTACAAAAGATCAAGAAAGATCCAAACATCCCTTTCTCTTTTTCTCAAGTGTCAATTATGTTAAGAGGATAAAAGAAAGAATTTAACAATAAGTGTGCCATATAGTGGGCCAGTTATAAGATATACATTAACACACCAAAACTGGACACCTAGTCTTTGTTTTGTCATTACTAAAACCAGCTGATGGTCCACAAATATAGAGAGATGGTATATATTTTAATAAGCACCTTATTACGAATCATGCAATCTTGAATATCAGAGCAAAAAAACAAAGGAAGAGAATGTCTGTAGGAGAAAGGCCTCCAACAAACTCCAACGTGTGGATATGACAATGATCCCACCAATAACAACAAGAAGGATATACAGTGAAAAGCAACATGCAAAAACATGAGATGAAGCGAAGTACCAGCTTAAATGATTCTGAAAGTTGTTGATGTTCACCTAGATAAGCCTATAATCCTATTGCCGATGATGGTAAAGTCCCCGGGATGATTCTATCCACCTGAAAATGTAATTAATCAGACGATATACTCTAGTTATCGATACGACATAGAGTTAAGGTTAAAACTTAGAAACAATACGTGCAGCTTAGATTTGTAGCAAACATTAAAAGGGTGAAAATTTAAAGGGGTGAAACAAGAGTAATTCTAAAATAATGATAAAAAAATATGATTACTCACTCTAAACAGAATATATTTAAAGGAATATAAGAAGTTTCTTCTTTAATCATCTGATTCCATCCAATTCCAATCAGTATCATCAAACTCATTCTCCTCTTCTGATGTTTCTATAATTGTATCATTTGAATGTTGTGCATTAGATGGAATATCAACGACATCAACGGGTACATCGTTTCTTGAGCATCCAACGTCAACATCAACTAATCCTCTTAAGGAACCAATGTCATCATTAGGCTCCCTCCGAAATGCGTGTTCAATATTGGGGCAATCCTCTTCCTCTAAATCATATAAATCAACAGGGACTTTATTCCTCGCATAATAAACATCTTTCTCAACAGGATCCTCCGCATAAAAAACTTGATAAACTTGTGAAGCTAACACAAAAGGGTCATCTATACTACATAATTTCTTAAAGTACACACGGATTAACCCATATTCATCTATTTCATTACGAAACCAGTCGCATTTGAATAGTACAACACTAAAACATCCTCAATAATCAATCTCAATGATATCCTGAATAGCTCCATAATAGATAACCTCACCATCGATGGGATTTTGGTCCCTAGAGCTAGCAAAGCTATCGGTTGTTGCCGATAAAGTCACTCCACTGTTTTGAGTCTTGCATCGAGAATCCCGTTCTACGGTATGAAATCGGTATCCATTAATGAAATATGCAGCATATCTTTTGGCGATCGCATTAGGCCCTTTAGCTAGCCATCTTACATAATCGGGCACTTCAATATTTTTAACTTTCTCAGCAAACAACTGTTGAATTCCCGACTATGATTTCTTGCTCTTTCCCATGCATTTGATCTACTGCGATTACCAATTAAATTCTTATGTTCCCTGCAACATGAATATTCAAGATCAATCATATCATTAAAAAATGAAGTATAGAATAAGTGTTATATAATTTATCTTACTCGATTAACTTTTCCACTTGTTCATCTCCAGTATTAAACAGAGCATATCGATGTGCTTCATAACATAACTGTGGCTCCATTTGAAAAGTATTTTTCTTCTTACTTCCAATTGGATGGCCTATAACAGGGAATATGGATGACAAATTTTGATGGTACTCATCATCTACAATTGGGTATATGCTGAATCTTGTCTTCACGATGTCATGTAGGTATCTTGAACAAAAAGTCAAACACTCTTCTGCCAAAAATCCCTCTGCTATCGATGCTTCTGGAGAAGATCGATTACGAACAAATGTCTTGTATTTACATAGGTTCCTCTCAATGGGATACATCCAACGAAGATGAGTTGGACCCCCAAGTTTAATTTCATTACCAAATGAATAGGCAAATATGGCATTATATCAAAAAATGTTGGATGAAAAATCTTTTCAAGATCACAATTTATTTCAATAATTTCAGAGTTCATTTGTTCAAGATCTCTTCGCCTTATGACTTTACTACATATGGCTCTAAAAAAATCACCCAACCTAATCAAGGCCAATGAAACACTCTTGGGCAACGTCTTTCTAACAGCAATCTGGAGCAAGTAATGCATTATAAAATGAGTATCATGACTCTTGTACCCTAATATTTTCATCTCCTTCACTTGCACGCGTTCTGAAATATTTGAAGCACAACCTTTTGATAACTTGGCATTTTTTATGACGGTACAAAATAAACTTTTCTGTTTTGGTTCCATGTAGAAACAAGATTTAGCCAAACTCATTGTTCCATCATCATCTTCTCTTGGTTGTAACTCCTTTCGTATCCCCATTTCTTGTAAGTCATAGCGAGCATTTACATGATCCTTTGAATTTTTTTCCATTTCCAATAAAGTCCCAAGCAAACTGTCACATATATTTTTCTCGATGTGCATCACATCAAGATTGTGCCTCAATTTGTTATGCGCCCAATATGGCAATTCAAAAAAAATAGATCTTTATTTTACATGGACCCTTGTTATCTTGGGGTCTTTTCTTTTTGCCCTTTCCAAAAACATTGTTGAATTCAAGTAGCTCTTGAAACACTTCAACTCCCGACAAAGGAGTAGGTGCAGGTCTATGTTCCTCCTTACCATCAAATGACTTCTTATCTTTCCGCAAAAGATGATCATGAGGTAAAAATCTTCGATGGCCCATATAACACATCTTATGGCTGTGTTTGAGATATAAAGAGCATGTGTCATAATTACAAGTGGGGCATGCCAACCTCCCTTTGGTGCTCCATCCTGAAAGCATAGCTAATGCTGGAAAATCACTAACTCTCCACAACAACGCTGCACGCATTTGAAATGTTTTCTTTGTCTCAACATCAGATGTTTCTATCCCAGTTTCCTATAGTTCCTTCAATTCTGCAATAAGTGGTTCTAAGTACACATCTATATCATTTCCTGGAGATGAAGGACCTGGTGATCATTGACAACATGATATATTTTGGCTTCATGAAAATCCATGGTGATAAATTATAGTTCATTAACATGACAGGCCACGTGCTATGAGAAATGCTCATGGTTCGAAATGGGTTGAAACCATCACTTGAAAGACCCAAACTAACATTACGTGGATCTTTGGAGAAGTCGGGATGTAGAGAATCAAAATCCTTCCAAGCTTCTCCATCGGCAGGATGCCTCAAATTCCCATTATTAGGTCGTTCATTAGCATGTCATCTCATTGCAATAGCTGTTTCAGGACACATGAATATTCTCTGGAGCCTAGGCTTCAAGGGAAAGTACCTTAAAACCTTTGCAGGAACTTTAGCACTTGCATTAGTCAAGGCACGTTTAGAACTTTTCCATCTAGAAGACCCACAAACAGAGCAATTATCGGCATTTGCATTGTCATTCCAAAATAGCATGCAATCATTAGGGCATGCATGTATTTTATCATAATGAAGACCCAAATCTTTTATCATATTTTTAGCCTTGTTGAAAGACTCCGGCAGCTTAGCAAAGGGAAATGCCTCTTTAGAAATTCTAACAAGTCTGAAAAGGCTATATTACTCAACCCATGCAAAGACTTAAACCAGTACAACCGGATGGTGAAACTCAGTTTATTGAAGTTTTCACACCCTGGATATAATTCTTGTTTCCCTTCCTCTAATAATCTAAAAAATCTCTTAGCATCTTCAAATAGAGCCTCTCTCATCCCTTCTTCTTGTACCATCTCACCTTCTACATTCCTGAATGTATCTTCAATTAATCCATCAGCATCATCATGCATGTTAGAAGCTTCATCATTATTTCTTTTACTAGGTGTAATTCTAGAGGAAAATCCTTCACCATGGAAAACCCATTCGGTGTAACCATCAACAAAGCCATTAACGACCAAGTGATCCTCGACCACATTTCTATAATGCCAATAGCGATTAATGCAATTTTTGCAAGGGCATAATATTTCATTTCCTTGGGAAGCACGTTCAAATGCCTTATCAAGAAAATCATTCACTCCACGGATATACTCATCCGTCCATCTTAAAAGATGCATCCAACTTTTATCTACTTTATCCATGAGAATCCTATATGATAAAAGTAAATCAAGAATTAACTCAATAAACCAAGGCACATACTAATTTGACTTTGACCAAAGCTTAAAGGGTATGAACTCAAGGAATTACAAATAGTTAAGCAATTCTTTCATTGAGAAAGAGCTATAAAATTATTAGAGAAGAGATCTGTTTTTCGTATCAACGAAAGTTCAAAATAAACCACAAAAGGTGTTCACATGGAACATTTTCTAAGTACAACAACCACAACAACAACATTCCTAATATTATCCCAGACCGCGGGGTCTGGGGAGAGTAGTGTGTATGCAATAGACCCTCGGCACACATTGATAAGAATGTTTTAGGTATATGTAAACATTGTATATAAATAGGACTATTATATAACACTTAACATATATCAAAATATTTCTCCCATTCCTTTATTCTCAAGGAGACTACCCACCTTACTAATACATTCTAGTTAAATTTTCTCCCTCTGACTCAAATTGAATGTCCACTATTAACACTTAGTAACCATTAAGTTCCTCTATCAGGTCATCTAAAATAAAATTATACAAATGCGCTAAATCTGTCAATCCTCATTCTCCTACCTACCAACTAACACTTTAAAGCTATATGGGGGGCAATGATCTATCACACCTGGTAAGCCTGGAAATTGTTCAGGAATGCCACTGAGTATACTATAAGGTCGATTCAGAATGAGCAGCTACATAGATACAGGACTACTCTTAGGAATAATTGTTTCATTAAAAGATTATGTAACTAGTTTGGGACTCAATAGTGAACTCTGCCTTGTATTCATGTAGCTTTCGAGGTCTAGTTGTTAAGAACAACCTTCCTAGAAGGGGATTACAACACAAGAAACAATTCTCATACGACTTTTTTCATTACTATAAGGTTTTCTTAGCTTGTTGATACTTTCTCAGCTTGTTTGAAGAACAACAAGTATCAGCAGAAGATCCATTCTTTAAAGCCACCTCATACAGAAACAACACTGAAGATGTAAAAGCAGAAAACATAAAGTTATCTCCTTTGAAATATCCACAAGTCTCAACCTCCAAATCATGATCCTTAAACAATATTCTTGAAGACAAGACAGAGGATAAGAAGTAAAAACTCATCCAAAATTCAAATTAAAACTACTTACCGATAACGACTTTTCCCTTAGCTACCAGCAACGATTTCACCTCGACAAATCGACAAATCCGTAAAAGAAGAACTCTACAGTAAATAATGATTTCTTCAACCTGTAAAAGAAGAATTCTACAGTTTGAAAAATGATCTGCTGTTGAGACATTAAAAAAACCACAGAAAAAATAACGAAAGAGGTAGTAGCAGTATACAACCCTATTTACCCAAATATTGAACCCCCAAATACAACCAAATCTTCAACTATAGAGAACAACTACTCACATTGAAAACTAAACCCCATCATAAGGCAAAATCATGAATTTGTAAAGAAAACTCATGAAATATGAAACACAAGTCACGAAGAGTACCTATTTGGCTTCAAGCAGTAGTCGAGCCGTCGCGCTTTCGCGCAGTCGAGCAGTCAAGAAATCCAGCATACAAGCAGACGAGCAGACGAGCTTCAAGCAATAGTCGAGTAGTCGAGAAATCGAGAAATCGAGCAGACGAGCGGTCAAACAGTCGAGCTTCAAGCAGTAGTCGAGTAGTCGAGTCGAGCAGTCGAGAAATCAGTCTCCAAATTAGTTAATTTTGGGTTCTAACCAGCAATTTCATTCACTTCATTTTTGCAAAAGCTCAGATGCAAGCCCTATAAAACCATTCTATGTTTATAAGAGGAAAATTTCACATCTCCAACCCAATTTTCAGATTTGGTACTTTCTCTTAGGGTTTAGCAGAGAAGAGATGCTTTGGATATATCGGGCTTTTAATTTGGTGGGTTCTGATGTTTTTGGGAGGCGGCATATACCATATAAAATATAAATTATAATTTTATATTTATATTTTATTAGAATAGAAAGAATAGGGATTGTTTATTGGCGGGTTTAGCAAAATTTAGGAGGGAATAACGATGAGGAAAAATAATTGTTCCAATAACCATTTTCCCCAAATATCCGTTCCCATAAACAGGTCATTTGAGCCGGTTTACAAAGCCGTTTCGGAAAATCATTTTAGGCCACAGTTTTATTACAATTGGAACGGTTTGATCTCTAATGTGTGCTGCTATCATCCAACATCTATAGGAATGGTTAGAACCGTTTTTATAGATATTCTATGGAAATAGTTCTATAACCGTAACAAAAAAACTGTTACAATAGGCCCATTTTCTAGTAGTGTACCCAGGGTTTGGAGTCACAATTCATGAACTTCTAAAGAATACTACAAGTATTTGGCTGAAAGAAAATATATATCTATTTTGGATGAAATAAAAAGGTAACTAAATAATGTAGAGAAGACTCCAGGAATATGCGGATGCCAACAAATCTACCTCGTGTCTCTGTACGAATGATCAACTACTACTCAAAATCAACTCTGGCTGGAGCCTGGATCTGCACAAGAAGTGCAGAGTGCAGTATCAGTACAACCAACCCCATGTACTGGTAAGTGCCAAGCCTAGCCTCGACAAAGTAGTGACGAGGCTACCACAGAGCATTTATAATATAACCTGGATACAATGTATAATAATGCAAGAAGGGAATACTAAATTAAATGAACAATAATTTGCAGAATTTAGTAGAATAACTCAACTAGCTTTTTCAAATCTCGGCTACAATCAATTCTTACAAAATTCCCCAAGTTTCAATTTAAATAACAATTAGAGCAAAATATGAAATGACAGCAATAAAACAATGAGCGTTCCAGTCTTTATTTTATAACCAGTAAAACCTGAATATTCTCCCTTATTGCTCCTTGTTGCAGCGTGCAACCCGATCCCGCCTGTCCTGTCATGCCTCGAGCCTGGGGTGTGCCTTACCTATCCTTGCGTACCACTTGCGACTGAGAGACTCTGAACATGTAATGTCATACTCTTGCCATGGGCCATATTACAAGATAATGTGCGTAGTAGAATATAAAACTAAATAGAGGCTAATGTTGACTAAGTGTCAACATAAATCTGGGCCGGCAAGGCCGTCATAACCACTATAACTGACAAGCCAACAAAATATACGTACAGGGCCTACAAGCCCAATATACTGCACTAACTGACATGATATGTTTACAAGCCTCTACTGATGGGTGTACTGTGATCGGAACAGGACCCCGACCTACTCATAACTTGTCTACATATATACACAAGATGTACACCAAACTTCTAGACCTGGAAACTCCGAAGGACGGGGAGCTTACCGATAAGCCTGAACTCGGACAACACCTACTGAGGTGATCTACTCATCTGTCTCTCTGAACCTGCACGCATGAAATGCAGTGCCCCCAGATAGGGACGTCAGTAGGAAATAATATACCGTGTATATAAGGCAATATACTGAAAGCTGAAACTTAACTGATAATATAATAATTGCAAGTAGCTGGAAGTCAAAGATAATCTGAAGATATGATTACCTGTTGATACTGACTCAACTCTCTCAATATAGTAAGTGAAATAGATGTCCGGCCCTATAAGGCTCGGTATATATATATATATATATATATATATATATATAACTGCTCTGCCGTAGTAGGCTCGCTCATAAGCGCTCGGTCATACTAGGCTTTGTATCTCGACCAACTGGGCTTGCTCATAGGCGCTCGGCCACATTAGGCTCGGTATATAACTTACCATCTGATCAGAGGTTTCCCAATAGGGGCCTGCCTGTCGATTATAGCTCGATGGTAATGAAAATACTGTAATACTGTATATATAGACTCTATGCTCTCTTGGCAGGAAGAAGGAAAAGCTCAATTAAATATAAAATCCGGATAAGGAGAATATTATAACTTACCAGATTAGGAAAATATACATAAATTTGGCGAAGTTTAGTTTTCATTGGCTCAAGTAATGGAGACAATTGCTAACGGTCTCGTATTAATCATCATCTTACCTGTTGTTTGTCAATTGTTGCTAGATAAAATATTAAAAGACTTTCTAGTGAAAGTGTCAATTATGATCCTGGATTCATTTTTTATCAGATATGAAAACATTAAAAAAAAAAAAAAAGGAATACTAGAATTATATAAGAAAACTACACTATACTAGAACTCAAGATACTTGACAACTAACTAAAAATGAATTAAAAAAAAGATTCAACTCTCCAATTTTGTTAGCCCAACTCCTGCATTATGTTAAAACAAACTAACTTATCTTGGCTTTCTTATTAAGAGATAATTCCAAGAAAAATAATCCATATTCATGGGATAGGGAATATAATTTTTGGTAAATCCACCAAAAAGATGCAGTGTATCGAGCTAGGTATCTTACATCTGGTACTACCAAATGTAGTTATAAAAATTCTCTTTATACCTCGTTATCAAACTCACGTAGTTACGAGATCATGCCAAAGTGAAGGAAGGACTTAGCCTTAACATACCTGAAGTAGCGAAAAATCCGTATGATTTTCTTGGAAAAGGTTGTACTATATTTCTTTAGAACCGCAAAATTTCTCTGTTGCTAAGACTCTAAAGATTCTCGCTCGAATTGTTGAAACTTGAAGGAATTACATTGCTTAAGGTATAAAATCTGATTTGCAATGTTTTTGAGAATGAAAAGTTGAAAGCTTATCAAAATGGCCAACGTTAGTGCCTTATAGTTAATGGGTAAAAGCTAACATTTGTAGGATTCTTTTTTTGTGTGTGTGTAAGAAATGAAGTGTCTTGGTACTAACTTATTGATTTTGCCACCTATTAAAGAATGTGTAAGAGTCATAGATTTGGAAGTGGCTTGCTGCCATGTCACTCTTTCCATCTTTATCAAAAAAAAATTTAGTTAATTTAATTAGGTAATATTCTGCTACCCGGTAATTAATTTAATTACCCACACAATTAAGAATTTTCTCAAATTACTTAAAATTCTACTTATTTTTAATACACTTTATATATCCCACTATCAAGGTCATAAGGTACTTTATATCGTACTAGTCCGTAAATATCGGGTATTAATGTTCGGCCCATATTTTATCTCCACATGCCAAACTTGGACGAAAATTCATTTTTTTGGATTGCTTCCCCTTTCACCTTCACGAATTTACTCATCACTTGTAAAATAGCATAATCCTTATAATCTCCAAATAATCTTTTCCTTGGAATGATGTCAATTACCTTACAACAAATTCAACGTACAATACTACAGGGTGCAACATCGTCGTAATATAATACTACAGGACGTAATACCGACGTAATATTGCGGGGCATAACATCTTTCCCCCCTTTGGAACATTGGTCCTCGAATGTTGGATGATGCACTTATCATTTTCATAAACCATAGCTTTTGCGAATACTTTAATATTGTCCTTTTCATTTAGGCAACTATTTTTTATTTCATTTCTTTATTTCTTATATTTTCTTAATAAATTCAAAGGCCAGGGCATTTCCCCCTTTAAGCCTCTTTCTCATGCCATGACTTGTGATCGACTTCCTTCCAACCTCGTATCTATTGATACTTCCTATTATGCAACCTCTACGATATTGACCTTGTAAGTGTGCCTATGCGACTCTTCTCTCCTTTTTCTTCCAGCTTTTAGCCAATCTCTAGTCCTTACTTTGTAAACATATCCAAGGCTTAATCGGACGCCTCTCTAGGCATCTATAGGTGTATTGTAGTACTTTGCTTGGTACTTTGTAGAACTTGCGAACATGGCTATATCTGTCACGACCCGATTTCGGAGTCGTGATGGCGCATTTCATAGAACCAGGCAAGCCGCCCATTTTATCTAAGCTAAATTTAATTTTCAGTAAAAATAAAATTTTAAACGAAATTATTGATAATACTAATAATCTGAAGTTTTGAAACAATATTTGAAACAAAATTTAAAATCTCCAACCTAGGATCCGGTGTCACTCAGTCATGAGCTACTATAACATAGAGCAGGGAAAAAGAGATATGGACACAAAGTCTCAAAATAAAGAACAACATGTAGAATAAGAAAGAGAAGACGAGGTCGCGATCGCCAGCTGCTACCTCGACAACTCCAATGAAACTCTGACAGCTGCTCAGTATCCACTACCGGGTTCCGGTGTACCTGGATCTGCACACAAGATGTAGGGGGTAACGTGAGTACACCATCTCAGAGTAACGAACCCAAACTATAGGCTGAGAGGTAGTGACGGACTAAACCTCAAAATTTACAATAGACCATATACATAAATTAGACATGCTAACAGTTTATCAGAATGAGTAAATATGCCCAAGTATGCCAGTATACTCTACACGCCATCATAAAGAAAAATGTATGAAACCAGTGTGGATATGCACATAGTGCTCACAAACCTCACATAGCAGTCCACTCAGTACCGTATATGGCACTCAGGCCCAGGGAACATTCCCTCCCGGAATGTACATAATCATTGGTGACCGTAGTCATCAGTACTGAGGAAAAAGGCCAATCCAACCCCACGGAGAAAGTCCATCTCCGGAATACAACACTCGGACAAGATCCATGTCCAGGGTAGATCCATCCCTTACATAACATCCACTTCGAACACGATCCATGCCTAGGGAAAATCCATCCCTCAACATCAAAGAGCTCACTGGGGGTGTAAAGACTCCGGAGGGGTCCTAGTGGCCCAAGCGCTATATCAAGCCACCAAAGGCATGATTTAGTATCGCTGCGGTGTGCAGTCCGATATCATAACTATCTCAATAACAGGCTCTCGGCCTCACTCAGTCATTACTCTCCAGTCTCACTCACATGGATCACATATGCATCCATCAGCCCGAAACAATGATAAGTATGCATGTATTAACAATACTGAGACTGAGGTATGAAATGATATGCTATAACCGGACTGAATATAATCACAAAATGAGACAGTAATACACGACCACTCGGGTCTCAGCATTTTCGGCGTCAAGCCTAGCATTTATACTTAACATGATTTGTAACAGGTTCACAATTACTACATTACTAGAAGTGCGGATATCGATCAACAATAGCTACTAGAAAAATTCCATGGGGTAAGTCAGGCCATAATACTCGGTGCATGCCCGCACGCCCGTCACTTGGCATGTGCGTCACCTCAATTATAGTCATAAATCATTTAGCTCGGGATTTCAAACCCTCAGAACCAAATTTGGAAACATTACTTACCTCAAAACCGGCTAAAATACTACTCCGCAGTGCCTTTGCCTCTAGATTCTACCTCCAAGTGCTCCAAATCTACCAAAAATCATATTTATACCATTATAATATGCCAAAGAACAAAACCCAATCGAAGTTTATCAAAATTACTCAAAAATTCTGAAGTTGGCCAAACCCGACCCCCGGGCCCACGTCTCAGAACTCGATGAAATTTACACCACAAGAATCCTCATCCTCCCATGAGTCTATACATACCAAGAACACTGAAATCGGAGTCCAAATGACCCCTCAAATTCCCATTTTAAGGTCTCTAATTCACAAGACCTAATTACCCATTTTAGCATTGTTTTCCCCAATTTTCACCATTAATCAGACCTTTAATCACATATAAACGAGTTTTAAGTCTAAAATCCTTACCTCAATGAAGAACTATTGATTTCCCTCTTCAAAAACCCTTCAAAAGCTTCAAACCCGAATAAGAATGGTGAAAGAATGACCAAAATTTGCTAAGGGTTCTTTTTATAGGTTCTGCCCAGCGATGACGCACATGCGGTCCTTTTCTCGCACCTGCGAACCCGCACCTGTGGTCCCAGGTGCGCACCTGCAAAAATGACTTATGTCCGGACTTCCACACCTGTGGCCCTCTTCTCGCACCTGCTCTCCTTGGCCAGGTACCCCTCTTCCGCACCTGCATAAGAACAATCACACCTACGGCCATCGCACCTGCGACTCCCCATCCGCAGGTGCGGAAACATCAGAAGACTTCATACCAGCAACCTTTTCACTCTTCAAAACTCCCCAATGGACATCCGAAATCATCCTGAGCCCCTAGGGACCCCAACTAAAAATACCATTCATTCCCATAACCTCATTCAAACTTAGTCGAGCCTTCAAAACACCAAAAACACTAAAATCACCTCAAATTCAAGCCTATGAACTTTGAAACTTCTAAAATTCACCAAGGATACCAAAACCATCCAAAACACATCCGATTAACCTGATATCCAAAATAATACTACGAACCTGTTCCAACTTTCGGAATTCATTCCGACCCCAATAGCCTATTTTCCCATGCCGACCGGAAATCGCCAAAAACTAACTTTCGCCAATTCAAGCCTAATTCTACACCGAACCTCAAAACTACATTCCGAACACACTCCTAAGTCCCAAATCACCTAACGAAGCTATCCGAGCTAGAAAATCCACATTCCGAGGTCGTTTAACCAATAGTTAGCTTCTGGTTGACTTTTCTAACTATAAGGCCAACTTAAGAGACTGAGTGTCTCATTTTTCACCATGAGCACTCTAAACCGATTCAACCAACCCAACGCCACACAAAAGAGATGAATTTCATTGGCAATGAAGCCGAAATGGGGGAAACGGGCTAAATCCTCGGAACGACCGGCCGGATCATTACGTTCTCCCCCTTTTAAACAAACGTTCGTCCTCGAACGTGCCAAGAGTTGTTCCAAAAGCCATCAAACCACCAAATAACCTTACCATGCACATACCCGGGGGTGACCCCACATCACCCTACCCCGCATCGATCTAATAACATAACACCTTCGAATTCCACTATATCCAACCTAATCCCTACACCTTATAACCCAAATTCCACGTCAGAACCCTTATCTACAAGATTAGAATCACGCCTCCACACACCATATATAACTGAACATGTCGTACCCAACCAGAGTCATAACTTAAGACGACGTCACATAGTATATCACCAATCTCGAACACTCCAAATGATAATCTCAAATCACAACAGACGCCCAAGCCACCCAAATGCCAGTAATAACCCGTAGATTATCCCGGAGCACAGATCAACCCAATAGCCATTAACTGACACCCTCACAATAGCTCTACGGATTCAAACAATCTGATTTGGTGCAAAACATCTACATCAAGTCATACCTAAAAGTATCATCATCTATCAGATCAAACTACGTCGAACCGACCCTACTCAGAAATGGCA
This sequence comes from Nicotiana knightiana, assembly GCA_005239525.1. Lineage (NCBI taxonomy): Eukaryota > Viridiplantae > Streptophyta > Magnoliopsida > Solanales > Solanaceae > Nicotiana > Nicotiana knightiana. The sequence goes on along the minus strand of ML409336.1, from coordinate 35,229 downwards.
CATCCACCCGGGTCTCCAGATCCCCAATAGGTACCACAAACGATCGACACACGCGGTCTGTAACAATAACATCACCCACAAGGGCGGGTACATGAACAGATATAACAAAAGATTCACGGGGTGTATCCAGAGAATGGGCTAAAATATGATGAACATGTGAATATGAAAAACTGGAATCAAATAAGAGCTGAAGCTTCTCGTGACAGACTGAAACAATACCTGGGATCACGGCATCAGAGGCCATCGCATCCGGTCTGGCTGAAAGTGCATAAAATCGGGCCTGATCACCACTGATCGACCTCCCCCTCTAGGGCGACCCCTACCTACCTGACCCCCACCTCTAGCTGCTTGGGCGGGTGGTGCGGCTACTGAGTCTGAAGTCGCGGGCTGAATCTTCTAATGATAACTACCTCTCTCAAGGGGGGACAAACCTCTTAATATGGCCCACATCTCCACACTCAAAACAACCCCTCTCGGAGAATGGCACTGGGGACTGAAAGAAACCCCTAGCACCAGGATAACCACTAGAAGAACTAGGCATAGATGAACTCTGAACCGATGGTGTCCAAGATGAACTCTGAGCTGGCAGGGCACTGAAATATGGGTGTATCTGATGCGAACTGTGAGGATCATGACCAACTAATCCACCACGATAACCTGAGCGACCTGGTTGAGCCTGACTGAACGGACGACCTCTGCCGGGCTGAGGCTGCCCCCTGAAGGAACCCCACCAAAACTTCCAAATCCTCGATACCTCTTGGCCTCCCTCTCGATCCACTCCTGGCGGCGAACTGACTCAATCTCTCTGGTAATGTCAACCACCTTCTCAAAAGAAGCGCCAGATACCCTCTCCCTTGTCAGAAAAATCTGAAGCTGATAACTAAGGCTATCAATGAACCTCCTGATCCTCTCCATATCCATGGGAACTAGCCAAATATCATGACGGGCCAACTCGGAGAATCTCATCTCATACTGCGTCACGGTCATGTCCTCCTGGCGCAACTTCTCGAACTCCCTGCACAGCTCCTCCCTACGGACTGCAGTATATACATCTCCATGAACAGAATGGAGAACTGACGCTAGGTAAGGGGCTCTGCATAAGCAAGTCTACACCTCTCATAGGCCTTCCACCAAGCGAGTGCAGCTCCTACGAACTGGAAGGTAGTAAATGGGACCCCACTAGCCTCCAGTATCCCTGATATGCGAAGGATCCTCTGACACTTGTCCAAAAATCCCTGGGCATCCTCGCCCTCAGTACCACTAAAAATCGGAGGCTGGAGTCTACTAAACCTCTCTAACCTGCATTGCTCATCATCTGCCAAAGTTGGGACCACAAAATCCCGGGCTGGGGCAACCAGCTGGACTGGAACTGTCCCCGGTGTCTGAAGCCCTTGAGTAACTTGCTCAGGTGTCCGGGCAGCTGGAGTTTGAGTGCCTCTCCCGGCCTGAGAAGTAGCAGCAGTAGTAGACATGGCGACGGCCTGTGCCAGGCTGGTGCACAGTATCAAAATCTTGGCTAAGGTCTCCTGAAGACCCGGAATCACAATGGGAACTGCTGGCGCCTGAGCTTGTCCCACTGGGATCACAACTGCGGGGACCTGATCCTGAGCAGTGGGAGGGTGCACAGGTATTTCCCCGGCTGCTGAGCAGGCTGTACCCCTCCCTCTGCCACGGCCTCGACCTCCAGCTAGTCCTGCTGGTGTCTGACCACCATGATCAGTAGCACGAGTCCTCACCATCTGTGAGAGAATGAAACAACAGAAGTTTAGTTACAGAATTCAACAGAGTCGCACGACAAAATTCAATAATGTGGGATTTTTTTCCTAAGGGTTATGTAGCCTCTCGAAGATAAGTACAGACGTCTCCGAACCGATCCGCAAGACTCTACTAAACCTGCTCATGACTGGTGAGACCTATTTAACCTAGAGCTATGATACCAACTTGTCACGACCCGATTTCGGAGTTGTGAGGTCGCCTGTCGTAGAACCAGGAAAGCCGCCCATTTTATCTAAGCTAAATTCAATTTCCAATAAAAATACAATTTTAAACGAAATTAGTGATAATACTAATAATCTGAAGTTTTGAAACAATATTTGAAACAAAAATTAAAATCTCCAACCCCGGATCCGGTGTCACACACTCATGAGCTACTATAACATAAAGCAGGGAAAAGGAGAAATGGAAAACATGGTATCAAAATAAAGAACAACAGGTACAATAAGAAAGAGAAGACGAGTTCCCGATCGCTAGCTGATACCTCGACAACTCCAATGAAACTCTGACAGCTGCTCAGTATCCACTACCGGGTCCCGATGTACCTGGATCTGCACACAAGGTGAAGGAGGTAACGTGAGTACACCAACTCAGAAGTAACGAACCCAAACTATAGGCTGAGAGGTAGTGACGGACTAAACCTCAGAATTTACAATAGACCATATACAGAAATTAGACATGCTAACAGTTTATCAGAATGAGTAAATATGCCCAAGTATGCAGTATACTCTACATGACATCATAAAGAAAAATGTATAAAACTAATGTGGATATGCACATAGTGATCACAACCCTCCCACAACAGTCCACTCAGTACCGTATATGGCTCTCGGGCTTAGGGAAAAGTCCATCCCGGAATGTACATTATCATTGGTGACCGTAGTCACTCAGTACTGAGGAAAAAGGCCAATCCAGCCCCACGGAGAAGGTCCATCTCCGGAATACAACACTCGGACAAGATCCATGTCCAAGGACGATCCATCCCTCACATAACATCCACTTCGGACACGTTCCATGCCCAGGGAAAAACCATCCCTCAACATCAAAGCACTCACTGGGGGTGTAAAGACTCCGGAGGGGCCCTAGTGCCCTAAGCGCTATATCAAGCCAACGAAGGCATGATTTAGTATCGATGCGTTGTGCAGTCCCATATCATAATTGTCTCAATAACAGGCTCTGGGCCTCACTCAGTTATAACTCTCCAGTCTCACTCACATGGATCACAGATGCATCTATCAACCCGAAGCAATGATAAGTATGCATATAATTAACAATACTGAGACTGAGGTATGAAATGATATGCTATAACAGGACTGAGTATATGAAATCAAATAATCACAAAATGAGACAATAATACACGACCACCAGGTCTCAGCCTTTTCGGCGTGAAGCCTAGCATTTATACTTAACATGATTCTAACAGGTTCACAATTACTGCATTACGAGAAGTGCGAATATCGATCAGTAATAGCTACTAGATAAATGCCATGGGATAAGCCAGGCCACAATACTCGGTGCACGCCCGCACGCCCGTCACTTGGCATGTGCGTCACCTCAATTATAGTCATAAATCATTTAGCTCAGGGTTTCGAAACCTTAAAACAAAGTTTGGAAACGTTACTTACCTCACAACTGATTAAAATACTACTCCGCAGTGCCTTTGCCTCTAGATATTCGCTAAGGTTTTTTTTTATAGGTTATGCCCAGCGATGACCGCACCTGCGGTCCTTTTCTCTCACTTGCGGTCCCAGGCGCGCACCTGCGAAAATGACTTAACTCCGGACTCTGCACCTGCACCCCTCTTCTCGCACCTGGGGGCTCGCAGGCGCGACTAGGCGTTCGCACCTGTGCTCTTTGGCCAAGTCCCCCTCTTCCGCACCTGCGCAAGAACCATCGTACCTGCAGCCATCGCACTTGCGGCTCCCAATCCGCAGGTGCAGAAACATCAGAAGACTTCACACCAGCAACCTTTTCACTCTTCAAAACTCCCCTATGGCCCTCCGAAATCATCCTGAGCCCCTCGGGACCGCAACCAAAAATACCAACAATTCCCATAAACTCATTCAAACTTAGTCGAGCCTTCGAAACATCAAAAACAATGCAAAAACACTAAAATCACCTCAAATTCAAGCCTATGAACTTTGAAACTTCTAAATTTCACCAAGGATGCCGAAACCATCCAAACACATCTGATTGACCTAAAAATTTTCACACATATCTAAAATGACATTACGAACCTGTTCCAACTTTCGGAATTCCATTCCGACCCCGATAGCCTATTTTCCCTTACCGACCGGAAATCGCCAAAAACTAACTTTCGCCAATTCAAGCCTCATTCTACACCGGACCTCAAAACTACATTCCGAACGCACTCCTAAGTCCTAAATCACCTAACGAAGCTATCCGAGCTGTAAAATCCACATTACGAGGTCGTTTACCCAATAGTCAACTTTTGGTTGACTTTTCTAACTATAAGGCCAACTTAAGAGACTAAGTGTCTCATTTTTTACCATGACCACTCTGAACCCGAGTCAACCAACCCAACGCCACACAAAAGAGATGAAATGCACTATAAATGAAGCCGAAATGGGGGAAATAGGCTAAACTCTCGGAACGAACGGCCGAGTTGTTATAATATCTTATTTCATAGACCCGGTTATCTATTCGTATGACTATATTGCATCTACGTAGGTCACACTATATCATGATTCTTACTTCGATTTATCGTTACTGAGGTCTGGAACCAGCTCCGGGTTACTCTCATTGCTTATCCTTAAGACTGATGGTCTAATCTCATCTCTTCTAAATGCTACTAGTCTTAGACTCCTTCGAGTTCATTCAGGATATATTGGGATTTCTATAACTTAGAGGAACCATCAGCTCCTTTGCTATCATGGGCTTAATCCCGAGGACTTATCCACCAGTTTTGTCACCTTATCATTTGCCTTCTTCTTATTCTTACTCTTGTTTTTCTATAACCTTGTCGTTCTATCATACTTTAGCTTGCGATCGATTTCCTTATGCTTTTTTTTTTGGAACCTCAAATGAGACATCAAATCGTCTCTAACACTTCTTTTACTCTCTAATTAGACCTTTTGGTACTTAGTTGGAAGATATGTCACTAACAACGCTGCTATCATTTCTGGATACTGAATCCCAGTACTTCTAGTCTTTTACCTAAAATATGGACCACTTTCATCCTTCTATACTTGAGTATTTCATATGTTGTTCACTTTTACCTTACTTACCTTCAAATATCACCTCACATTCTTCTGTCTCTTTCATAACCTCCCTCTCACATAGGTATAAATCACATCCACTATTTGAAGCTCTATTATAATACTTTCACCTCTGGTGTCTATACAATCGGGTGGGAGCTCCATACTGAATTCTTATGAGGCTGGTATTTTTCTATCTAGCTTTACTATAGAGCCGCTATAGAATATGGTTGTTGCGCTATCTCTCTTTCACCTCTAATATTAAGAGTGATTCTGCTATGTTCTCAATCATGATTCCTATAAATCCTGGGTCTAATAATCAAATTCCTAATTTACTTCGTTGATGTAACTCTTTAGTTTTCTCCTTCTTCTGATCGGCCTTTATGTCGGCTTAAGTTATCTCCTGATCCGTGGTTCATGGTATTACTTCTTTTGTTTAGCCTTTCATGGGCGCTGAGTAATATGCATGATACAATCCTTTAACAATTTAATCCTTCATTTATGACCTGGCTCAATTCTTCCTTTTATTGTATACCAGAATCTTCTACGGCTGTATATGTTGCATGTATAAAACTCTGAATCCTTAAGTGTGTTCATAACGTAACCAACATTGGATCATTTATCGAATAATTTTTTTGTTCCATCTTAGATTTCGTTCAGCGTAGGCTATTACTTTTCCTGGCCTTTCTGCCCCTTTGTTGCGTCCATACTTAGCTTATCTTAGTGCCCACACATGCCAGAGTTTCTGTGAAACTCATATAATCTCGAATATTACTTTTAATCTTATTTTCCGTTCATTAGCCACGGTGGGTGCCACTTTCCTTTGGAGTGCTTACAATGTTGTTGTGAGACTGTTGGTACACGACCATTTCTTCTTTAGGTCGTTGTGCTTAGGTTGAAGCCTTTTTCCTTATTTCCTCAGCTAGTCTTTCGTTTTAGTACTTAGGGAGGGCCCTTGAATCTTGTAAAGCTGTGAGCTTATTACAAACCTTTTTAATGTCCTTCCTTGCTTATAATTATCCGTAGTTGCTTACCTCCATGCCCTTGAGGTTGTAGGGTTTCTTCTGAAATGATATTTTGACTATCTTCCCACTGGCACTCTCTTTTATTCACGTAACATCCATACGGTACCTTTAACTACCTCGACTCTTATTTGAATATATCTCAAGTATTATAACGACGATACTGCGAGGTTGTATTCTCCATGTTGGGGCTCACTATATTTATATTCCATGATCTACTGATTTGTTTGTAACCTCTTGTCTGGTCATGACTTGGCCCTTCTGAATAAACTACTAACTACTCGTTGGCCCATTCTCATCCCATATTCCGCGTAATATTTCTTGGGTTATTTCTTTTGTCTTAACTTACCTCACGTACTGGCTCCTTATCTATCAATAACATCACGGACATGAACCCTTAATTCAATTCTTAACATCGTTCTTACATAATGTTCTAGAATCATAGCATATCTGTAACATTTTAATAAGCACAATCTCATCCCTATCTTATTTTTATCACATTCGTCCTTTATCATTCCATAGTTACTAGCTCCACTTAATTCTGACTTAATGTCACACCATTCCATATTCCCCCCTTTGGCGAAGTACTAAGAGTTGGAGCAACGACGACCTACCTATAGATATTTTTCCTCTTCATCTTTGGCGTCCTTTCACCTCATCAATGACCCTTACTCGCCTTGCGGTAATCCTTCTGTACCAAGTGATAACATAATTCCTTACTCGCGATGGTAACACTTAGTGTAACTGTCATATACAGTCCCTTAAGCTTAACTTTGCTCACATTGCTTGCTTTAGGGAGCGTCTTCCTGAGTGACCATTCTCTGAATTTATCATGAATCTTTTTCTAATTCCCATTCTATTATCGCTAGAACGCAATCTGAAATTCTCATGATACTAACTATTATCAAATCACTCAGTTCCTAATTCATGTTTAGTTTATCTTGTTCACCAGCCCATACTGATTTCTATTATTCCATTTTTTTTACCGTAAGAAAGGATAGATATTCTTTCCTTAGGGATCCTTATCAAGAAACTTACACGTCTTAGTACACACATAATCTGCTGAATACCTCATATGTATTCATCATGAAAAATTGCGTTCTCCTAACTCAACTCTTCCATAGACACATTAATCTCTTACCAACTGTCTTTCTGGATGTATCTATCGTTTTATTACGAATAGAAGTTAGGAGTTTAAATTCTTATAATTGAGCTCTATCACATGATCTAGAGTAAGAAGAAAGAGTGACCGTCCTAAATGCCCTGTAGCCTCCTACTTATAAGTGTGGTGGACAATAAACCCATAAACAAGACTCTACTAGACACGACTTGTAGACTCCCTAGGACAAAACTGCTCTGATACCACTTTTGTCACGCCCCGAGCCTGGGGGGGGGGAGACGATACCGGCACTCGGTGCCTTACCTATCCTTGCATACCACTTGCGACTGAGAGACTCTGAACATGTAATGTCAGACTCTGGCCATGGGTCATATTACAAGATAATGTGCGAAGCAGAATATAAAACTGAATAGAGGCTAATGTTGACTAAGTGTCAACATAAAGCTTGGCTGGCAAGGCCGTGTGTCCACTATAACTGACAAGCTAACAAAATAAACTTACAGGGCCTACAAGCCTGACATACTGCACTAACTGACAGGATATGTCTACAAGCCTCTACTGATGGGTGTATTGTGATCGGAATAGGGCCCCGACCTACTCATAACCTGTGCACATATATACACAAGATGTACACCAAAATTCTAGACTCGGCAACTCCGAAGGACGGGGAGCTTACCGATAAGCCTGAACTCGGACAACACCTACTGAGGAGATTTACTCATCTGTCTGTCAGAACCTGCACGCATGAAATGCAGCGCCCCCAGAGAGGGACGTCAGTACGAAATAATGTACCGAGTATTTAAGGCAATATACTGAAAGCTGAAACTGAACTGATAATATAATAAATGCAAGTAGCTGGAAGTCAAAGATAATCTGAAGATATGATTACCTGCTGATACTGACTCAACTCTCTCAATATAATAAGTGAAATAGCTGTCCGGCCCTATAGGGCTTGGTATATATATATATATATATATATACCAAGCCCTATAGGGCCGGACAGCTATTTCACTTATTATATTGAGAGAGTTGAGTCAGTATCAGCAGGTAATCATATCTTCAGATTATCTTTGACTTCCAGCTACTTGCATTTATTATATTATCAGTTCAGTTTCAGCTTTCAGTATATTGCCTTAAATACTCGGTACATTATTTCGTACTGACGTCCCTCTCTGGGGGCGCTGCATTTCATGCGTGCAGGTTCTGACAGACAGATGAGTAAATCTCCTCAGTAGGTGTTGTCCGAGTTCAGGCTTATCGGTAAGCTCCCCGTCCTTCGGAGTTGCCGAGTCTAGAATTTTGGTGTACATCTTGTGTATATATGTGCACAGGTTATGAGTANTATATATATATATATATATATATATATATATATATATATATATATATATATATAAAACTGCTTTACCGTAGTAGGCTCGCTCATAAGCGCTCGACCATACTAGGATCTGTATCTCGACCAACTGGGCTCACTCATAGGCGCTCGACCACAGTAGGCTCGGTATATAACTTACCATCTCATCAGAGGTTGCCCAATACGGTCCTGCCCATCGATTATAGCTCGATGGTAATGAAAATACTGTAATACTGTATATATAGACTCTCTGCTCTCTTGGCGGGAAGAAGAAAAACCTCAATTGAATATGAAATCCCGATAAGGAGAATATTATAACTTATCATACTAGAAAAATATACATAAATTCAGCGACGTTCGATTTTCATTGGCTCAAGTAATAGAGACAATTGCTAACGGTCTCGACTTAATTATCATCTTACCTGTTTTTTGTCAATTGTTACTAGATAGAATATTAAAAAACTTTCTAGTGAAAGTGTCAATTATGATCCTGGATTCATTTTTTTTATCCGATAAGAAAACATAAAAAGAAAAAGGAAGACTAGAATTATATAAGAAAACTACACTATACTAGGATTCAAGATACCTGACAACTAACTAAAAATGAATTAAAAAAAAGATTCAACTCTCCAATTTTGTTAGCCCAGCTCCTGCATTACGTTAAAACAAACTAACTTATCTTGGCTTTCTTATTACGAGATAATTCCAAGAAAAATAATCAATGTTCATGGGATAGGGAATATAATTTTTGGTAATATCCACCAAAAAGATGCAGTGTATCGAGCTAGGTATCTTACATCTGGTACTAAAAAATGTATTTATAAAAATTCTCTTTATACCTCGTTATCAAACTCACGTAGTTACGAGATCATGCCAAAATGAAGGAAGAGCTTAGCCTTAACATACATGGAATAGGAAAAAATCTGTAGGATTTTCTTGGAAAAAGTTGCACTGTATTTCTTTAGAACCACAAAATTTCTCCGTTGCTAAGACCCTAAAGATTCTTGCTGGAATTGTTGAAACTTGAAGGAATTACATTGCTTAAGGTATAAAATCTGATTTGCAATGTTTTTGAGAATGGAAAGTTGAAGACTTATCAAAATGGCCAACGTTAGTGCCTTATAGTTAATGGGCAAAAGCTAACATTTGTAGGATTCTTTTTTTTTTTGTAAGAAATGAAGTGTCTTGGTACTAACTTATTGATTTTGGAACCTATTAAAGAATGAGTAAGAGTCATAGATTTGGAAGTGGCTTGTTGCCACGTCACTCTTCCCATCTTCGTCTAAAAATTTTAAAATTGATTTAATTAGGTAATATCCCACTACCTGGTAATTAATTAATTACCCAAACAATTAAGAATTTTTCATATTACTTAAAATTCTACTTATTTTAATATACTTTATATATCCCACTATCAAGTTCTTATGGTTTCTTGTATGGTACTAGTCCGTAAATATCGGGTATTAACGCTCAGCCCGTATTTTATCCCCACATGTCAAACTTGGACGAAAATTCATTTTCTTTGGCTTGCTTCCCCTTTCACCTTCACGAATTTTCTCATCACTTGTGAAATATCATAATCCTTATAATCTCCAAATAATCTTTTTCTTAGACTGATGTCAATTACCTTACGACAAATTCAATGTACAATACTACAGGATGCGACATCGTCGTAATATAATACTACAGGATGTAATATCGACGTAATATTGCGTGGCGTAACATGTCCACCATTATTGCTCCTCCCTATATATATCACCCTTATTTCTCGTGTTGCGGCATGTAACCCGATCTCACCTATCCACCCTTATTACTCCTTGTTGTGGAGTTCAACCCGCTCCCACCAGACAATCTCATCTCATTATTTATAATTAAGATTTCACAATTTAGATCAAAGTCTTTCACAATATTTATGTCTCAACCATTATAAACCGAAAGTTGTACGATTTAGAAATTTCACCAATTATCACTACACAGTGAAACCAACTGAAATGTAATACTGACAACCAACTCAACCATTAATGTACCACAATAAAATTAAGGAACAATTAATAATCCCAAATAAGTGAAACAATATCTAACAAACAAGTGAGCAAAACAAGTAGACATGAAGGCATCAATGATCATGAAACAATTAAGACATGAGTAAAATAAATTGGAAACGGGGAACGGAACATGCTAAACAGATAATTTGGTGGTGCATAGATACTCGTCACCTCACCTATACACCACGCACATGCAAATTCACATAGAATTTAAGTCGAGGATTCCTATTCCCCAGAGTCAAGGTTAAACCAAACACTTACCTCAATTTCGCAGGCCATTCACTGCTCAATTAGATCTTTTCCTTTAAAATTCACCTCCAACACACTCGTATCTTATCATAATTAGTTCAATATCATTAATTAGTGATAAAGGAACTAAATTTAATGCAAAACTATGATTTTCCTAAGTTTCTAAAAAAAAGTTAAAAATTGACCCCGGGCCCACTTGGTCCAAACTCGGGGTTCGGACCAAATTCCGTTTATCCATTTACCCCCGAGCCCGAATATGTAATTAGTTTCGAAATACGACCCCAATTCGAGGTCAAAATTCCATTTTTTTCAAAATTCTCTAATTCTACCCAAACCCCCAATTTCTACCATGAAAACCCTTGATTTTTGATTGAAAAGTGAAGAAAAATAATGGGTAATTGAAAGAAAATAGTTTGGTAAATGTTGAAAATCGCCTCTAGGTCTTTTTAGTTCGAAAATATGAGGAAAATAGCTGCTGCCCGGTTTAAAATTTGTCTTAAGTCATCTGACAGGCCTTCATCGCGTTCGCGATGGGCCTGTCGCGTTCGCGGAGTATTAAGGCCCAGTGGCCTTCGCATTCGCGATGGGATATCCGCGTTCGCGGAGAATTAAGGCCCAGTGGCCTTCATGTTCACGATGGGCTGTCCGCGTTCGCGAAGAGAAATTCGACTCCCCTCCCCCAGTCCTGTAACACATCGCATTCGCGGAGGAGTGGACGCGTTCGCGTCCAGTACCTCGCGTTCACAAAGAAGGATTTCTCCCTCAACAAAGTTACTCTATGCGTTCGCCAGTGAATTTACGCGAACGCGAAGAACAATTCGTCTGGGCACCAGAAACAACAAAACAACAGTTTTTTTTAAGTTTAAAACATCCCGTAGCCTATCCAAAACTCACCCGAGCCCTCGGGGCTCTAAACCAAATATGCATGCAAGTCTAAAAATATCATACGGACTTGCTCGTGCGATCAAATCAAAAAAATAACACCTAAAACTACGAATTTAACCTCAAAACTCATGATTTTCTCAAGAACACTTCAAATTCACTATTATCTCAAACGGACGTCCGAATCACGTCAAATGAACTCCGATTTCCACCAAATTTCACAGATAGTACTTAAACATTATAACAAACTTGTACCGGGCTCCGAAACCAAAATACGGGCTCGATACCAATGGTTTCAAATATTAATTAATTTACTTATTTCATTAAAAGTCCAGCACAATAATTTTCTTCAAAAATTAATTTCTAAAGCTAGGTACCTCGGAATTCAATTCCGGGCGTACGACCAAGTCCCATATTTTATTGAAGACCTCCCGGGACCGTCGGAACATGGATCCGAATGTTTACTCAAAATGTTGACCAAGTCAACTAAAAATCATATTTTTAACTCTAAAAATTGTTACTTCTCATATTTTCACATAAAGGCTTTCCGGATTCATGTCCAGACTGTGCACGTAAATCAAGGTAATCAAAATTAGTCTTTTTAAGGCTAATGAGTCGGGAATAGAGTCTTAATTCATAAGATGACCCTTTGGGTCATCACAATCGACACCTCTAAAACAAACGTTCGTCCTCGAACGGACATAGAAAAGTACCTGAACTGGCGAACAAGTGGGGATATCTACTCTGCATGTCCGACTTAGACTCCCAAGTAGCTGCCTCAACAGGATGACCTTTCACTGCACTCGAACTGAAGGGTAACTCTTTGACCTAAACTGACGAACCAGACGGTCTAAAATGGCTACCGGCTCCTGCTCATAAGTCAAATCCTTGTCCAATTGGACAGTGCTGAAATCTAACACGTGGGACGGGTCACGATGATATTTCCGGAGCATAGACACATGGAATACCGAATAAACTGAGGATAACCCTGGAGGAAATGCAAGTCTATAGGCTACCTCCCCCACCCTCTCAAGAATCTCAAATGGCCCGATGTACCTAGGGCTCAACTTTCCCTTCTTCCCAAATCTCATAACACCCTTCATGGGCGATACCCGAAGTAATACCCTCTCTCCAACCATGAATGCCACATCACAAACCTTACGGTCGGCATAACTCTTTTTCCTGGACTGAGCTGTATGAAGACGATCCTATATAATCTTGACCTTGTCCAAGGCCTCCTGAACTATGTTTGTACCTAATAACCGAGCCTCTCCCGGCTCAAACCATCAAACTGGCGATCTGCACCGTCTACCGTATAATACCTCATCGGGAGCCATCTGAATGCTCAACTGGTAGCTATTATTGTAGGCAAACTCCGCTAACGGCAAGAACTGATCCCAAGAACCTCCAAAGTCAATAACACAAGCGCGGAGCATATCCTCCAAGATTTGAATAGTACGCTCGTATTGTCCGTCCGTCTGCGGATGTAATGATGTGCTCAACTCAACCCGTGTACCCAACTTACACTGAACTGCCCGTAAAAAGTGCGAGGTAAATTGCGTACCTCAGTCAGAAATAATAGACACTGGCACACCGTGAAGACGAACGATCTCCCGAATGTATATCTCTGCCAACCACTCTGAAGTATAAGTACTTGCCACTGGAATGACATTTTCTGATTTAGTCAGCCTATCCACAATAACCCAAACAACGTCGAACTTCCTCTAAGTCTGTGGGAGTCTAACAACGAAGTCCATAGTGATACACTCCCACTTCCACTCAGGAATCTCTATCTGCTGAAGCAACCCACCGAGTCTTTGATGCTCATACTTCACATGTTGACAATTCAAGCATCGAGCCACATAAGTAACAATATCTTTCTTCATCCTTCTCCACCAATAATGCTACCGCAGGTCCTGGTACATCTTCGCATCACCCGGGTGAATAGAATACTTAGAACTGTGAGCTTCCTCAAGGATCAACTCACGAAGTCCATCAACATTAGCCACACATATACGACATTGCATCCTTAAAACACCATCATCTCCAACTGTAACCTTCATGGAACCACTGTGCCGAACTGTGTCCCTAAGGACTATCAAATGCGGGTCGTCATCCTGCCGATCTCTGATACGCTCAAATAAATAAGACCGAGCAACTGTACAAGCTAAAACATTGTTGGGTGAAATATCCAACCTCACGAACTGATTAGCAAAAGTCTGAATATCTGAAGCTAATGGTCTATCACCGACTAGAATAAATGCAAGGCTGCCCATACTCACCGTCTTTCGACTCAATGCATCGGCCACCACATTGGCCTTCCCAGGATGATACAATATAGTGAAATCATAATATTTCAATAACTCTAACCATCTCCTCTGCCTCAAATTAAGATCATTTTTCTTGAACAAGTACTGGAGACTGTGATGATCCGTGAAAGCCTCACATGGTACACCATAAAGATAGTGTCTCCAAATTTTCAATACGTGAACAATGGATGCCAACTCTAAGTCATGGAGAGGATAATTCTTCTCATGAACCTTCAACTGACGAGACGCATATGCAATTACCCCGCCCTCCTTCCTCAATTACCGCCCCAAGCCCAACACGGGAGGCATCACAATATACCGTGAAAGATCCTGAATTTGATGGTAACACCAACACCGGTGTTGATGAAGTCAAGGTTGTCTTGAGCTTCTGAAAGCTCGCCTCACACTCGTCTGACCATTTGAATGGGGCACCTTTCTGAGTCAATTTAGTCACTAGGGCTGCTATAGATGAAAATCCCTCCAAAAAACGACGGTGGTAACCCGCCAAACCCAAGAAGCTACTAATTTTCGTAGCTGAAGTGGGTCTAGGCCAGTTCTTGAATGCCTCTATCTTCTTAAGATCTACCTGAATACCCTCTGCTTATACGATGTGACCCAAGAAAGCAACTAAATCCAACCAGAACTTGAACTTTAAAAATTTAGCATACAACTGACTATCCCTTAAAGTCTGGAGCGCTATCCGGAGGTGCTGCTCATGCTCCTCCCGACTGTGGGAGTATATTTGAATATCATCAATGATCACAATTTTGAAGGAATCCAGATAAGTCTTGAAAACCCGATTCATCAAGTCCCTAAAGGCTGTTGGGGCATTTGTCAAGCCAAAGGACATCACCAGAAACTCATAGTGCCCATACCTCGTCCGAAAGGCCGTCTTAGGAACATGCTCTAATCTTCAACTGATGGTAGCCCGATCTCAAATCAATTTTCAAAAACATCCTGGAAATCTGAAGCTGATCAAATAAATCATCAATTCTCGGTAATGAATATTTATTCTCGATGGTGACTTTATTCAACTGCCAGTAGTCTATACACATCCTCATCGATCCATCCTTCTTCTTCACGAACAAAACCACTGCACCCCAAGGCGAGACACTAGGTCTTATGAAACCCTTATCAAGCAAGTATTGCAACTGTTCTTTCAATTCTTTCAACTCCGTTGGGGCAATCTGGTACAAAGGAATAGAAATGGGCTGAGTTCCCGAAGCCACACCGATGCAAAAATCAATATCCATGTCGGGTGGCATCCCCGTCAGGTCTGTAGGAAACACCTCGAGAAACTCGTGAACAACCGGCACCAAGTCTATAGAAGAAACCTCAGCATTAGAATCACGAATATGAGCCAAATAATCCAAACACCCCTTCTCAACCATGCGACAAGCCTTGGCATAAGAAATCACCCTACTAGGAGAATGACCAGGAGTCCATTTCCACTCTAATCGAGGCAACCCCGGCAAATATAAAGTAACTGCCTTGGCGTGACAGTCCAAGATGGAAGAATAAGGCGATAGCCAATCCATGCCCAATATGATGTCTCGACCATGTCAAGAAGCAAAAGGTCCACACTGGTTTCAAGACCCTTAATAGCGACTACACACGAATGATACATACGATATACCACAATAGAATCCCCCACGGGCATAGACATATAAACAGGGACACTCAAGGAATCACGGGGCATAACAAAATATGAGGCAAATAAGATGATACATAAGAATAAGTAGACCCGGGATCAAACAGAACTGAAACATCTCTATTTCTAACAAAAACGGTACATGTGATAACAGCATCAGAGGACTGTTGGCCCATGTCACAAAATGGGTTTTGAAGATTGACAAATGTTGAAGGGTTGAACCAGGTCCATGAAAGCATACACACCTGAACGGAGCAGTTGGCACAAGAATCATACAAGCATAGGAGATATCAGTTCAAGCATCGGAGAGTTTGGTTCAAATTGGTTTACCCAGGTAGAGTTGAACTGGAATTGGAAGACATGCTCAACAACTGACTCTATAAATACTCAAAGTATTACTGCTGAAATTCACGACACACAAAGACGCACAAAGACTAAATTGAATAAAGTTCTGAAAGCAAAATTCTCAGGATATTTGCAAGCAGAAGTATTGTGCAAAGGCTACAGTCAACTAGAAGAAACAGGTCCATTTGCTTATTAATGAGTCTAGTTGGTTGTAGTAGGAGTTTTAACATTGTATCTTTTCAGCTTTATTATAAGAAAGTGTAATAGGTACACATTGTTCAAGTTAGAGTTAGCTTGAAGTCTGTAGAAATTAGTTGGAGGCTAGTTGATACAAAGATGATTAGAGTTAGTCCTAGGATCACAAAAGAGTTTATTTTGTAAGTCTGTTTGGCTCAGAGGTTTTAGTGAAGTATTTGAGAAAATCCTACTGAGGAGTAGGTCGTGATTTTTTCACCTTTTGAGCCAGGTGTTTTCCACGTAAAATATCTGTGTCTTTACTTTACTGCTTTATTATTCTCAAATAGTGGTAAGTAGTACACCAAGAAGAACCAGGTTCTTCTTATTAGACAGCACTCGAAAATTGGGTACTGCACAATTAACTTATAATATTGTGTAGTATTGACGTCTAAAACATCAATTGGTATCAGAGCGGGTTATCCTTGAAAAGGTTAACACCTTGGAAAAGATCGAGATGAGTGCACCACCTGGGAACTGGGAAGGTCAATCAACTGCAAGGCCCCCACTCTTCAATGGCAAGTACTATTCTTGGTGGAAGAATAGAATGACGGACTACCTTATTGGAAAAGACTATGATCTCTGGGACATAGTCATTGATGGACCACTTGCAACAATGAAGAAAACTGTTGAAGGTGTAGATGTACCTAAGACTAGGGCTGACTACACGGCTGAAGATCTAAAGAAATGGGAGAAGAATGTCAAAGCAAAGAAGTGGCTAGTGTGTGGATTAGGACCAGATGAATACAGTAGAATCCAAAGCTGCACCACTGCCAAGGAAATCTAGGATAATCTACAAGCAGCCCATGAAGGAACAACTCAAGTGAAGAGGTCTAGAGGTACACTACTATATTCTCAGTATGAAAACTTCACTATGAAAGAAGGAGAGACAATTCAGGAAATGTACACAAGTTTCAAAACCTTCACAAATGAACTCAAGTCTCTTGGAAGGATCATACTTGAAGAAGATAAGGTAGAGAAGATCTTGACAAGGGTTCTGCCTATCTCCTGGGAAAGCAAGATCACTGTTATCCAGGAATCCAAAAATATGGCAACCCTTAGACTGGATGAGTTGATTGGAAACCTCACTACTTATGAACTCAGAAGGCAAACCATGAAGATGGATGCCCCAAAGAAGGAGAGAAGTCTAGCACTGAGGATCACTGAGGGAGCTGATCTGGAGGAGGATGAGATGGCCATGATAACTAAAGAATTCAGAAATTTTCTCATAAGGAAGAAGGGCATCTCCAGGGGAGGAAACTTCAACAAGTCAAAGGCACCAGAAAGGTCAACTAATGAGGGATGCTATAAATGTGGTAAGACTGACCATCTCATTAAAAACTGTCCTCAGTGGGAAGTAGAGTGGAAAAAGAAAAGATATGAGATAAGGAACAGGTTCAACACAAGACAACCACAACAAAGGCTTTGGTTGCTGCTTGGGGGGAAAGTTCAGATGAAGAATCAGAAGATGGTGAGACAGAAGATCAGGCTCTCATGGCAATTGGAGAATCTGATGAGGAGACTTATGAATAACCAGAGGTAAGTATCTCACAACTTAAAACTAAAATAAAGTTTTTATCTAAGGAGAAACTTTCTGAGTTGCTACTTGACTTCATAGATGATTCTGAGGAAACAACCAAAGAGAAGGATCAACTATCTAAAGAATGTGCAATGCTAAAAGAAAAATGCATGGAACTGGAGATAAGGGTCAGTGAATCTGAAAAGAAAAACATTGTCTTGATGAACCAGGTTCATCCACTCGAAACTGTGATTCTAGAGCTAAAATCTGAAAACTTAAAGTTAAGACTAGGATCCAGTAAAAAGGTAGTTGATCACTCTCATATCATGTTACAAGAAAAAATACGAAAATTAAAAGATAAGATGTATGCCAAGGACGAGCAAACAAGAACTCTTAATGAACAACTTGGCAAAGTCAAACATGAATTAGATCGAACCTGTAAATGGAATAAATCCTCTGACGCCTTGATATGGCTTCAAGAGAATAATAGTAGCAACAGGAGAGGGATTGGCTTTAGAAGTCAATTGCCAAAGTGGGATCCCAAAAACAAGTATCTCACTCTTCCTGAGAATAAAATTTGCACCCATTGTGGTAAGACTGGACACTACAAATATGAGTGTATTGAAAATGAGCAGGCCAGTCGAAAAACTGAGAGGTTTGTAAATGGGAAAAACTGGCTGCCAAATTGGGCCAGGAAAAATCTGATTCATCCATTCTCTCATAGAAAAGGACCCAAACTAGTTTGGGTTCTTAAAAATAACCTCTGATTTCCTTTTGTAGGTTCAAGTGAGAGGAGGCAGCCAGATTTGGTACTTGGATAAGGGCTGCTCAAAGCATATGACTGGGAACATGGAACAGTTCCTTTCACTTGAAAGTCTCAAAGGAGGAAATGTCTCCTTTGGAAATGGAAAGAAAGGTGAAATCATTAGGGTTGGTAAGGTAGGTAAGGATGATACACGATCTATTGAACATGTGTATCTAATAGATGGCTTGAAATATAGTCTGATCAATGTATCAAAACTATGTGACAGAGGTAACCTGGTTGCTTTTACTTCCACAAAATGTTTTGTGATTAACCTGCTTACTGACAAGATTGTTTTGCAGGGAAAAAGAATGAATAACATCTATGTCATAGATTTGTCCACACTGTCTGAAAATGAACTCACTTGTCTAAGTGTGTTGGACAGTGATCCCCTCCTGTGGCACAAACGACTTGGTCATGCAAGTCTAACTCAGCTTAACAAACTAGTCTCTAAGGACTTAGTGGTAGGACTTCCTAACATTAAGTTCAAGGAGGACAAAGTTTGTGAGGCATGTGACAGGGGGAAGCAGGTAAGGGCCTCTTTCAAAAGTAAGAAAATGGTCAGTACCACCAGGACGTTGGAACTGGTTCATATGGATCTATGCGGTCCTATGAGAACTTTAGTAGAGGTGGTAAGAGATATGTAATGGTGCTAGTTGATGATTTTTCAAGGTTCACTTGGACCTTATTCATGTCATCTAAGGATGAAGCATTTGATATGTTCACCTCATTTGTTAAGAAAATTCCAAATCAAATGGAACATCAACTGGCATCAATAAGATCTGACCATGGTACTGAGTTTGAGAATACGAAGTTTGCTGAGTTCTGTGATGAACATGGTGTTAATCATAATTTTTCTACTCCTAGAACCCCACAGCAAAATGGGGTTGTTGAAAGGAAAAACAGAACTCTTGAAGACATGGCAAGAACCATGCTTCTATCAAGCAAACTACCTCACAGCTTCTGGGCAGAAGCAATTAACACTGCATGTTATATTATTAATAGATTCATGACCAGACCTCTGGTAGAGAAAACTCCCTATGAGTTACTTAAAGGGAGAAAGCCCAACATATCCTATCTTAGGGATTTTGGATGCAAGTGTTATGTGCACAATAATGGCAAAGATTCTCTAGGAAAATTTGATCCCAAAAGTGATGAGGGAGTGTTCTTGGGATATTCAACACATAGCAAAGCTTATAAAATATACAACAAAAGAACTATATGTGTAGAAGAAAGTGTACATGTTGTCTTTGATGAAACTAACATTTTATCTGAGAGACATGAACTAGAAGATAAGGAGCTTGGACTGGTGAGGAGAAATGACCACATTGAAGCACCTATGGCAGATGGAACAGGTGATGGACCAGGTTCAACAACCCCACGCAACTCGACAGGAGGAATTCTACATGAAAATACTGGCCCTGATCCTGTTCCACAACTACAAGACAACATGGAAGAATCCAGAAGTGAACAACCGGTGCTCAAACCACACAGATATCAGAGTTCTCACCCTTTTGAGAACATCATAACAGACTTGAGATCTGGAATCAAAACTAGATCCTCCTTGAAAAATCTGTGTGTTTTTTATGCATTTCTATCCTTGATTGAACCAAAGAACATTGTTGAAACCCTGCAAGATGCTGATTGGGTAACAGACATGCGAGAAGAACTGAATCAATTTGAGAGGAGTCAAGTATGGCACTTGGTACCCAGGCCACTAGACAGATCAGTAATTGACACCAAGTGGGTCTTCAGGAACAAGCTCGATAAGGATGGAACTATCACAAGAAATAAGGCTAGACTGGTTGTTCAAGGATACAGCCAAGAAGAGGGAATTGACTATTATGAGACATTTGCTCATGTGTCAAGATTGGAGGCAATCAGACTTCTTATAGCATTTGCTGCACACATGGAATTCACTCTTCATCAGATGGATGTAAAGAGTGCCTTTCTTAATGGATATTTGAAGGAAGATGTATTTGTANCTCCTGTGGCAAGATTGGAGGCAATCAGACTTCTTATAGCATTTGCTGCACACATGGAATTCACTCTTCATCAGATGGATGTAAAGAGTGCCTTTCTTAATGGATATTTGAAGGAAGATGTATTTGTAAAACAACCTCCTGGTTTTGAAAGCAAAGAGTCACATGATCATGTATATAAACTTGACAAGGCTCTCTATAGTCTCAATCAAGCACCTAGAGCTTGGTATGACAGATTGTCAAAATTCCTGCTGGAACATGGGCACAAACGAGGCAAGATAGACAGTACTTTGTTCCTAAAAGAAAAGGGAAAAGATCCTCTGATTGTGCAAATATATGTTGATGATATCATATTTGGGGAAACTACTGAAAAGCTTAGCAAGGAATTTGCTACATTAATGGGGAGTGAGTTTGAAATGAGTATGATGGGTGAGCTAACCTTCTTCTTAGGTTTGCAAATCAAACAAACTCCACATGGCACAATGATACATCAACAGAAGTATGTGAAAGAACTCCTCAAGAAATTCAAAATTGAGGATTCAAAGGAGATAGATACCCCAATAGCCACAGCTACAAAATTGGATGTGGATGAACCTGGTTCATCCGTTGATCAGAAGACATACAGAGGGATGATTGGGTCTCTACTCTATCTTACTGCAAGTAGACCTGATATTATGTTTAGTGTGGGACTATGTGCTAGGTTTCAAGCCAATCCAAAGGAGTCCCACCTCACTGCAATAAAAAGAATTTTAAGATATCTGAAGGGCACCGCTGATCTGTGCCTTTGGCATCCAAAAGGTAGTAATTTTGACCTTGTAGGATATGATGATGTTGATTATGCAGGTTTCCTGGTTGACAGGAAAAGTACTTCAGGCATGGCTCATTTATTGGGCTCCTTCCTTGTCTCTTGGGCCACCAAGAAACAAAATTCAGTAGCCTTGTCTACTGTTGAGGCTGAATATGTGACTGCAACCTCTTGCTGTGCCCAGTTGCTATGGATCAAGCAATAACTCCTGAAATTTGGTATAGATGTGGGATGCATTCCTATTTACTTTGATAACACTAGTGCAATTACTATGACTAAGAATCCGGTTCATCACAAGAGAACTAAGCACATAGATGTTAGGCACCATTTCCTGAGAGACAACTATGACAAGGGAATGATCTCAATCGAATTTTCTGCTACTGATCGTCAAATTGCTGATATATTTACCAAAGTATTGAGTAAGGAGCATTATGAGATAAACATGCTTGAATTAGGGATGATTAACATCACCTAATTGAAAAACAAAAATAAAAAAAGTAAAAAATTGAAAGAAAAAAAGAATTTTTTTTTTACTAGAAAATTTTAGTTAGGTACTTAATCAGATTAATCATTGTTCAGTACTATGTCTTTATTTCCATACTCTTCTGCCATGTATTAATATGATTCCCTAGTTACTAATGATGTTTCCCTATCTTTGTGAATTGAGGCAAAATAAAGATTTTTAACAGGATTCATCCATGCTGGTTTACGTGACTGACAAGGTACGTCTCATCTCCATACATGTATTAATTCAAGTACAGTCATACATGAGTAGGACTCTATCCATTTATGGTTCAAATTCAATAATAAACCAGTTCCAAGAAGTCCCGTCTCATGTAATTAGCCTAGTTTTAGGGGGAAATTAACTGTCTAATCAATGTCCAATCGTTGACAGTCATTAATACTTGGGTTAATACACTTCCGTTGTAATCTCCCCAGCCACTAGTTATTAATAGGCCATCATTACCCATTGTGCATAAAGTAACAGTCGAACCTTGTTCAACTTACTCAAATCAAAATCCCTACTGCCTTTTATTTTCTTCTCTCTGTAACAAAATAAAAATCGTGTCGTCTCCTCCACCAGCTTCTTCTGAATCATCTCCAAACAGAGATTATGACGGGGAAAACTATGAATCCAATTCAAAATCACCCTTAGTTTATAGTTCCGAGTCTCCTGAAAATCATCAACCCAGAACACTCTACAATACCCGAACCCACACCAAACCCTACCCTAGCCCCCAAAGCCCGTCGAGTTAAGGTTCTTGCACGCAAATCTGTGGCATCTGGATCAAGAGCAAAATTCTTGGAAGAATTCTTACGTGCTGAGGAAGGCTCTAAACCAGAATCATCCAATGATTCATTCAAATCAGCCAATAAAGACGAAGCACCTGGTTCATCCAGTGCTGAGAAAGGTAATACTGAAGTTACCTCTGATTTAAATTCTGCTGAAAATCGATTTGTGTTGGTGGGGTCTGTGGTGGATGTGGAAGTGCCAAGAAGGCAAAGAAAATTTGGGAAAGAGAAAAATCTTGAGAACGAGGGGGAAGTAGATGTAAGGGGATCCGGGGAGGATGGTACCACACTTGCAATTTGTGGCCCTATTCTTGAAAATCTTGAAGAAGATGTCATGGTTTTAGGGGGAACTACTGAAGTTGAGGAAGTTGTTGCTGGGTTGGAGAAGTTAATGAAGAAAATAGATGAACATGTTTCTTCTGGGGAAGAAACTTTGGCTGAAAGACTGAAGAAGCTGGGGGACTCATACAACCCCAAGAAGAGAAGGACTCCAAAGTCCAAAAAGTCTAAAGCCTCAGTTCCTTCAAAGAAAAGGAAGAGTGCTGATTCTGTTGGTGTACCTGTTCCTAGGGTACGTGCTACGAGAAATACTGTACGAGAAGAGGAGGAGAAGTTGGAAAAAGCTTTGCAAGAGAGCAAAAGAAAGAAGACAGAGAAGGGGAAAGCAAAGGTAGTGGAGCATATTGAAGCTATAGTTGACGATGAAGAGTGGTTGGACCTGGTCCAACAAGAAGAGGAGGCTGCTCCAGTGGTTATCAAGACACCCAAGCCCAAAAAGGATAATACTTCTTCAAAGAAGTCAGCTACTATGTCCATCACCACTGGGAGTACTGCTTCGAGGACAAGGTCTAAGATAAAGAAAGTGAAGAAAGTACAGATTGTTGAAAGGGATGATGATCCAGAATGGAGTGGAGAGGAAGAGAAGGAGGTTGGAGAAGTGTCTACTAACAGAGTTTCCATGTTTGGCAAGAGAAAAATCTTGAAGGGAAAATTGTTGAAGGATTTGGAGGAGCTTGGAATGAGGTATTTACTGGATTTTCTGGCAGCGCAGGGCTGGAAGGACATGGTCCTTCGCATGGAAGGCAGGCTGGTCAGAAATGAAGTTGTGGAATTCATGGGGAATTCCACAGTCATTGGAGGTAGGGTCACCTCATTGGTCAAGGGAGTTGAAGTCTCCTTTGATGCTCAAGAACTGGGAGTCATTCTAGACATTCCAGCTGAGGGTTATGAAGACTACACGAGGAAGAAATGGCCTTGTTTAGATGGAATGGCCTCAGCTCTCAATATCACCAGATTTTTCTGCGACAGTGAGAAGGAGCTCGAACCTAAGGGTGTGTACAAGACTGAGATGAAGCCCGAGCACAAGCTGTTCTTTGAATTTGTGATCAAATTCCTGCTGCCCAGACAAGAATGAAGATACACCGCTAACTACATGGATTTAACCCTCATGGAGTGTCTGTACAGAGGCAAGCAGGTCAATTGGCCAGATTTTATCATCCAGCTCTTGGACAGAGTGGTGAATGGCACCAAAGCCCATGCGATCCCTTATGGCTTTATTCTGACTGCAGTTCTTGCTCATTTTGGAGTTCCTATAAAGAAGACTGAGATGGCTACTGCTAAGGATTTCTTTGGGAAGGACACTCTTCTATCTTATGATTATACTGTCAATGCCCCGGCAGATGAACCTGGTTCATCTCGGAAGTAACCAGTCAACAGCAAGGTCCGTACTCTGGTGCAGGAAAGTGAGTTAAAGGATATGGAGATCCTTTGATTGAAGTCTCGCTTAATTGAGGTGGAAGCTGAGCGTGATGCTCTCAAAGCTGAGTTAGCAAAGGAGAAAGAGAAAAATGAAGGTGTTTTACACCAAATGATGTCCCTTCTACAAACCAAGAACCCAGCTTCATATGCACCCTCCCAGCCTTAGGAATGTCTAGTGCTACCCCCTCCAAACTAATCAAGTGCCTAGTTCGGGACAGTGCCTAGTTTTTGTTTCAGTTTTTATTCTGTCTTTCTCATGTTTTCGTTGTTTTGATTTTAATCCGTTTTGGTGCTAATCGTCCCTGTTAATCAATGAAAGCTTTCTGTTTTGAAAAATGTCTCAATTTCATATTTAGCTTACATTATCAGTTTCTTGTGATGATTAATCATGTTAGCACCTGCAGTTGCCTAAATTGGCAATAAGTAAGAATTAAAACTGGTAAGTATCATTTTGCAACTTTTCGATGATGCCAAAAGGGGGAAGATGTGTTGTGTGATATTTATAACCTAATGAACTTGGTTCTCAATGATTAATGCTTAAAAATATAAAAAGTGTTTGAAGTGTATACAGGATAAAAGCACAGAGTTTGTCATCATCAAAAAGAGGGAATTTGATGGCCCATGTCACTAAATGGGTTTTGAAGATTGACAAATGTTGACAAGTTGATTCAGGTCCATCAAAGCATACACACCTGAACGGAGCAGTTGGCACAAGAATCATACAAGCATAGGAGATATTAGTGATTGATGAGTATCAAAGAACTAAGAGGATGTCTCCTAATACGAAAAGATTGCAAACTGATGAAGAGAACAGAAGTTGAATTCAGCTAGGACAGAAACAAAGGAAGGAAGTTGAGTTTGGTTCGAATTGGTTTACCCATGTAGAGTTGAACTGGAATTGGAAGAAAAGCTCAATAACTGACTCTATAAATACTCAAAGTATTACTGCTGAAATTCACGACACACAAAGACGCACAAAGACTAAATTGAATCAAGTTCTGAAAGCAAAATTCTCAGGATATTTGCAAGCAGAATTATTGTGCAAAGGCTACAGTTCAACTAGAAGAAACAGGTCCATTTGTTTATCATTGAGTCTAGTTGGTTTTAGTAGGAGTTTTAACATTATATCTTTTCAGCTTTACTAGAAGCAAGTGTAATAGGTACACATTGTTCAAGTTAGAGTTAGCTCGAAGTCTGTAGAAATTAACGGGAGGATACTTGATACAAAGAGGATTAGAGTTAGTCCTAGGATTACAAAAGAGTTTATTTTGTAAGTCTGTTTGGCTCAGAGGTTTTAGTGAAGTGTTTGAGCAAATCCTACTGAGTAGTTGGTCGTGGTTTTTTCCTTTTTTGAGCCAGGTGTTTTCCACATAAAATATCTGTATCTTTAATTTACTGCTTTATTATTCCGCAAATAGTAGTAAGTAAAACACCAAGAAGAACCAGGTTCTTCTTATTAGACATCACTCGAAAATTGGGTACTGCACAATTAACTTATAATATTGTGTAGTATTGACGTCTAAAACATCAAGGACTCCGCCTCAGTTCTGGTTGGAAATGCATACAATCGGGGCTGGGCCCCACTACCTTGAACCACGTCTCTGGGAGGACCCCTAATAAGCGGACCTCCATCTCTAGCGGGCTCGCCTCCACCTCTATCAATCTGGCCCCTACCTCTGGCTACCTAAACCCTACCCCTAGCTGGCTGGGCAGGTGGTGTTGCAACTGGTGCCAGAACTATGGCACGAGAACCCTACTATTAAATTTGATTACCTGAATACCTAGGAAAAGCTCACGGGATATGCCCATATTCACCACACTCAAAGAATCCATCCTGATATAGAGGCTGACCCTGATGAGCCGTCTAACCACAATAATAACTCTGCGGAGGAGGTGCTCTGATAGGAGTTGATGGTGTGCTATAGACGGGCTGAGCAGAAGAAGGCGTATAAGAACCACGACCACCTGAGGTACCATGTGAAGCCTGAAGTGCCGAATGGAATGGCCAGGAAGAATGTCATATGCTAAAATTAACCCCGCCTCCAGATGAGGCACCGCTAAATCCTTCGGAATGGCTAGGTCTCTTGTCTGACCCCTGACCTCCCAATTCAAGAACTATCTCCACTCTCCTGGCCACATTGTCCTCAACCTGGAAGGAAATCTCGGTCCCTGGCTCCTTAGCCATCTGCAACCTGATGGGCTGAGCAAGGCCCTCAATAAATCGCCTAACTCTCTCTCTCTCTCTCTCTGTGGGCAACAAAACAATAGCATGTCTAGCCAAATCCACAAAGTGATTCTCATACTGGGTGACAGTTATGCTGCCCTATTGAAGAAGCTCAAACTGACGACGATTCTTCTCTCTAGTAGTGATAGCAGAAACTTCTCCAAAAAGAGCTTTGAAAACTGATCCCAAGTCAGAGTAGGTCACCCAACTGGTCTAGTAAACAAGTAATCCCTCCACCATTTGTTGGCGGAACCAGTCATCTGAAAAGCGGTGAAGTCGACCCCATTGGTCTCCAAGATACCCATGTTCCGAAGAACCTCATGACAACTATCAAGATATTCCTAAGGATCCTCTGAAGTAGCACCACTGAAATGAACAGGGAAAAGCTTGATGAACCTGTCCAATCTCCATAAAGCATCGGTGTACATAGTTACCCCATCAACGAGCGGCACTATAGCAACTGGATGAATTACCCCAATTGGATTGGCTGCTGGGGTCTGAATCTGAGGAGTAGTCTGACTAGGAGTGTGGGTAACAGGAGTCTGAACCCCTCCTCTAGCCTGAGATACGGCTGCTGCCACGGAGAATGTGTCGGTCTGGGCTACACTCTCCATAAGGCTCACTAATCGGACCAAAGCATCTTGAAGCACCGGGGTAGAAATAAACCCCTCTAGGACCTAAGTTGGTCCCGCTGGAACGGTCTAAGCTGGAGCCCTCTCATCAATCTCTATTTGGGGCTCCACAGCTGGGGCTGCTGTCTGAGCAATAGGCTGAGTCCTGCCCCTTCCTCGGCCTCTGCCCCTAGTAGGAGATGCTGTTGCTGGAAGACCTGATTGTTGGTTAGAGGGAGAAGAAGCACGTGTTCTCGCCATTTGCGAGAGGATAGAAGAGTTCAATCAGTAATTGAGATAACAAGAATCGCACGATAGAGTAGAAATAAAATGAGTTTGTTCCTAACTTTATAGCCTCTGAGAGATAAGTACAGATGTCTCCGTACCGATCCCTCAGACTCATATTAAGCTTGTCCGTGAATTGTGAGACGTAGGCAACCTAGTGCTCTGATACCAACTTTTCATGACCCAAATTCCCAACCCTGGGGATCGTGATGGCGCCTAACACCATACTTGCTAGGTAATCCAATGTTAGAACTTAACTAACCGTTTCTTTTTAAAGCTTATTTAAACATAATTAGACATTTTAAAATGAATATGGAATGTAATACTATCCAATAAATGACATCAAGGATAATGTTCGAAATAATAAAACGAACCACGAACTAATGCTAAATATATAGCTACCCAGGGTCTGGAGTCACAATTCATGAACTTCTAAAGAATATTTATAAGTATTTGGCTGAAAGAAAATATATATCTGTTTTGGATGAAATAAAACAGTAACTAAATAATGTGGAGAAGACTCTAGGAATCTACTGACGCCAGCAGATCTAACTCGTGTCTCCGTACGAATGATCAGCTACTACTCAAAAATCAACTTTGGCCGGAACCTGGATCTGCACAAGAAGTGCAGAGTGCAGTATCAGTACAACTGACCCCATGTACTGGTAAGTCCCGAGCCTAACCTCGACGAAGTAGTGACGAGGCTACGGCGGGGCATTTATAATGTAACCTGGATACAATGTATAATAAAGCAAGAAGGGAATACTAAATTAAATAAAAAATAATTTGCAGAAATAGTAGAATAACTCAACTAGCTTTTTCAGATCTCGGTTATAACCAATTCTTACAAAAATCCCCAAGTTTCAATTTAAACAACAGTCAAAGAAAAATATGAAATGACATCAATAAAACAGTGAGCGTTCCAGTCTTTATTTTATAACCAGTAACATGAATATTCTCCCTTATTGCTCCTTGTTGCGGCGTGCAACCTGATCCCACCTGTCCACCCTTATTACTCCTCCCTATATATATCACCCTTATTTCTCTTGTTGCAGCGTGCAACCCGATCCCACTTTTCTACCCTTATTACTCCTTGTTGCGGCGTGCAACCCTCTCCTACCAGGCAATCTCATCTTATTATTTCTAATAAAGATTTAACAATTTAGATCAAAGTCTTTCACAATATTTATGTTGCAACCATTATAAACAGAAAGATGTACTATTCCGAAATTTCACAAATTTCCACTACACATCGAACAATTAATACTACCAAATAAGTGAAACAATATCTAACAAACAAGTAAGAAAAACAAGTATACATTAAGGCATCAATGATCATGAAACAACTAAGACATGAGTAAAATAAATTGGAAACGGGGAAGGGAACATGCTAAACAGATAATTTGGTGGTGCGTAGATACTCGTCACCTCATCTATACACCACGCACATGATAACTCACATAGAATTTAAGTCGGGCATTCCTATTCCCTCAAGTCAAGGTTAAACCAAACACTTACCTCAATTTCGCAGGCCACTCACTGCTTAATTATAGCTTTTCCTTTTGAATTCACCTCCAACACACTCGTATCTAATCATAATTAGTTCAATAGCATTAATTAGTTCTAAAGGAACTAAATTTAATGCAAACTTATGATCTTCCTAAGTTTTCTCAAAAAAAATAAAAATCGACCCTGGGCCCGCTTGGTCCAAACTCGGGATTCGAACCAAATTCCGTTTACACATTCATCCCCGAGCCCGAATATGTAATTAGTTTCTAAATACAAACCCAATTCGAGGTCAAAATTCTATTTTTACAAAAATTCTCTAATTCTACCCAAACCCCCAATTTCTACCATGAAAACCCTTGATTTTTGATTGAAAAGTGATAAAAAAACAATGAGTAATTGAAAGAAAATAGTTTGGAATCGCTTACCAATATTTTGGGGAAGAATTTGTATGTTAAAAATCGCCTCTAGATCTTTTTAGATCGAAAATATGAGGAAAATAGTTGCTGCCCGGTTTAAAATCTGTTTAGTCGCCTGACGGGCCTTCATCGCATTTGCGATGGGCCTGTCGCGTTCGCGGAGAATTAAGGCCCAGTGGCCTTCGCGTTCGCGATGGGCTGTTCGCGTTTGCGTAGAATTAAGGCCCACTGGCCTTCGCGTTCGCGATGGACTGTCCGCGTTCGCGAAGAGAAATTCGACTCCCCTCCCCTAGTCCCATAACACATCGCGTTCACGGAGGGGTGGGCACATTCGCGAAGGGTACTACCCCTCAGTGCTTCGCTTTCGCGTCTAGTACCTCGCGTTCATGAAGAAGGATTTCTCCCTCAGCAAATTTACTCTACGCGTTCGCGAGTGAAGCTATGCGAACGCAAAAAACAATTCGTTTGTGCACCAGAAACAACAAAACAACAGTTATTTCTAAGTTTAAAACATTTCGTAGCCTATCCAAAACTCACCCGAGCCCTCGAGGCTCTAAACCAAACATGCACATAAGTCTAAGAACATCATACGAACTTTCTCGTGCGATCAAACCACAAAAATAATACCTAAAAATTCGAATTTAACCTTAAAACTCATGATTTTCTCAAGAACACTTCAAATTCACTATTTTCTCAAACGGACGTCCGAATCAGGTCAAATGAACTCCGATTTACACCAAATTTTACACATAGTACTTAAACATTATAACAAACATGTACCGGGTTTCGGAACCAAAAATATAGGCCCGATACCAACGGTTTCAAACATTAAGTCATCTCTTTATTTCATTAAAAATCCAGCACAGTAATTTTCTTCAAAAATTGATTTCTAAAGCTAGGGACCTCAGAATTCAATTTCGAGCGTACGACCAAGTCCCTTATTTTATTTCGGACCTCTCGGAATCGTCTGAACACGGATCCGGGTTCGTTTACTCAAAATGTTGACCGAAGTCAACTAAAAATTAAATTTTTAACTCTAAAAATTATTACTTCTCATATTTTCACATAAAGGCTTTCCGGATTCACGCCCGAAGTGCACACGCAAATCTAGGTAATTAAAATTAGTCTTTTTAAGTCTAATGAGCAAGGAATGGAGTCTTAATTCATAAAATGACCCTTTGGGTCCTCACAGATTGTATGTCCAGATATCGTATCCACAGGGACTTTTGATTAACTATCAGATAAATTAAACCCAAACAATTAATCTATTCAAGTGATTCCTAAAGTATGAATATTTAACTACAACTAATTTGGAGTAGAAAACTAAGAAATTAAAGAAACAAGTTGGCAAAGTTAGACACGAATTCAAGAAGAGCTGATATTTTAGAGCTATGGGTTAGCTAACAATCCCGTTGAGTCTTCCAATTATATCGTCTAATTAATTTATCTGATTTACTGGTTGACAGGGTTAATATTACTCATAGCCTTCTCCCGAAGTACTACTCGTCTATTCAAGCTAATCTAACGCCTATATTCCTATGGAATTAGAATTAACAAGAACGCATTAATAATTCTTGTATAGTAACCAAGCAAGGCGATTAGGTATATTCGTATCCTAACTGCAAATCTCCCCCCCCCCCAAGAGTTAAGATCTTGCTCTACTCAATCTTATATGCGATCTAGAATTTTCTCTCCCGAATTCAAACCTGGATTCGTAAATAGTATTCAATTGGTGATCAAGCAATCAAATATTTAAGCCCAAGATTGAATAAATAAACCAATATGATAAATTAATAAGAACAATTCAAGCTTCAAACTACAATGTTCATGTAGCACCCAAAACTCTAGAACAAAGAAATTATGAGATTAAAGGAAAGAAGAGAAGAAAAACTAGTTAGAATCCTCCTCCAAGCGTGATGTTCTTGCCTCCGGTCGCCAAAACTCCCCTCAAAGTGGCGTTTTTGGGTCTATTTATATATGTAGGAAAGACCTAAACGTGTGTTAAACTAATTCTGAAGAAAATAAAATAACACATAAATAGAAATGTAAATAAAACAAAAGTTAATCCGAGCCCACTGAATTCACAGTGTTTCCTTAAGGAATTTAATCCCCTCCTAGTACCCAAGGTTATGGATTATTTCCTCCCAGGATAGAACGAATTACACACTGGTGTATTGGTACTTCAAACCCAGTATTTCAACGAACATAAAGTTCGGTAGCAAATCATACTTATTGTTGCTTTCTTTGAAGTTAAAAGTATGCAGAAGAAAGGAGGAATCGTATGGAAAATCTGACATAATGGACTGGTATTTATAGCCAATGTTGGGCTGAAAACTAAAGAGGTGAAACTCTTCAGAATGGCTGTTTATGCAAAATGGCCATAGCATAATGACATAACATAAATTGCTATTTACACAATAATAAACCGGGAATTCAAGAGGGAGGTTAATTTTCAGTTACAAAACTGAAAATCGTTGGATTTAATATTAATATTTTGTTATTAAAATGGATATTTAATAACATTGTTGTTAATATTTTACTATTGACAAATAAATTTGGTCCAAAAGATTAATCAATCAATCGATCATTTGACCGAATCAGAATTCGAATCCGAATCCGAAGCCGAAGTTGAAGCCGAAAGCCGAGCTGAGCGAGCGACGACGACGACAACGCGAAGCTTGCCTTCTTCTCAACTCTTTAAGAGCTAGAAGAAGAGAAATTTCTTATATACCCCTCAAAAATCTCTTCCTCTTTCATTATGGGACAATGTCCTTTTGTCAAGGAAAGAAACTCAAATATTACTCAAATATTTTTTTTTTCCCTCCATTTCCCGTTCACCCTCTTTTAAGCCACATTAATGCTTAAAAACCAGGACAATCCCCCACATGAATGGGGAATGGCTATATCACGGAATATGCATGAAAAAACTGTGTGATTCGCAAGCAAGGATTAATTGCATCTGGATAAGTAGGTTTCCCTTTGAACTTTCCGTAGTGAATTTATGTCGGATATACTCGGTCAATTGGTAGATTTGATATCTTTTAACCGTCGAACTTTGGTGTATAGCTAGACAACCATAAGTCTCACAACCAACCCTTAACCGTCATTGGTTCTCATTGTTGTGTTCGTTTCAGCCATGAACACCGCCTGGTTTCATAAGTGCGTAGAGAACTGGCCTTACAAATTCTCCTTGAAGCGGCTAACACTTCACACTTACATAGGTGATTCCTAAACGTGTCATCCCGTAGATACACTATTTGATATTCCCTGTATCAAATTTGGAAATCATTAAAAAGCCTTAATGTTTTATCCTTGGTACTGAACATTGTCTCATCACGAGAATGGACCAAAATTTTAGTTGACAATGTTGAACCGTCACTAATGACTTTGTTTGATCTCCTTGAATCTAG
This sequence comes from Nicotiana knightiana, assembly GCA_005239525.1. Lineage (NCBI taxonomy): Eukaryota > Viridiplantae > Streptophyta > Magnoliopsida > Solanales > Solanaceae > Nicotiana > Nicotiana knightiana. Next base: position 2,413 of record ML409336.1, on the reverse strand, counting down.
ATCTTGGGATCTCCAGTCTCAATGACTTGTTCTCGGCCATAGACCCATTTCCCTTGATGATTTCTCAACTACCTCTCTAGTTATGCCTTTTGTAAGTGGATCCGACACATTATCACTTGACTTTACATCGTCAATCTTGATAATTCCTCTAGAGAGTAATTGCCTAACGGTTTTATGTCTTCGTCGTATATGAAGAGATTTACAGTTATACATAACTCTCCCAGCCCTTCCAATTATCGCTTGACTATCGCAATGTATGCATATTGGTGCCAACTATTTGGGTCAAAATGGAATGTCTTCCAAGAAATTCCGGAGCCATTCAGCTTCTTCACCGGCTTTATCTAAGGATATAAATTCATCCTCCATTGTAGAGCGAGCAATACAAGTTTGTTTGGATGACTTCCAAGATACCGCTCCTCTACCAATAATGAATATATATCCACTTGTGGACTTAGAATCAGTTGAGCCGGTGATCCAATTTGCATCACAGTATCCTTCAATCACCGCAGGATATTTACTGTAGTGCAAAGCAAAGTCCTCGATATGTTCTATATAACCTAAAACTCGTTTCCTTGCCATCCAATGAGGTTGACCTAGATTGCTCGTGTATCGATTCAACTTACTTATAGCACAAGCTATATTGGGTCGTGTACAATTCATGATGTACATTAAGCATTCCAACACACGAGCATAATCCAATTGTGAAATGCTTTGGCCTTTGCTCTTTGCTAATGCAAGATTCACGTCAATTGGAGTCTTTGCAACTTTAAAACCTAAGTGCTTGAATTTTTCAAGTACTGGCTTAATATAATGAGATTGTGACAATGTCAGACTTTGAGGAGTCTTATGGATCTTAATTCCCAGAATTAAATCAAAAACTCTCAAGTCCTTCATAGCAAACTTGCCAGTTAGCATACGCTTAGTCGCATTTATGTTAGCAATGGCATTATTCATTATTAGCATATCATCCACATATAAGCAAACAATAACTATGTGATTTGGAACATTTTTAATGTACAAACTTTTATCACATTCATTTATCTTAAAACCATTTGACAATATTGTTTGGTCAAATTTCACATGCCATTATTTGGGTGCTTGTTTTAGTCCGTAAAGGGAATTAACAAGTCTACATACCTTCTTTTCTTTACCTGTAACCACAAATCCTTCAGGTTGTTCCATGTAGATTTCTTCCTCCAACTTTCCATTTAAGAAGGCCGTCTTAACATCCATTTGATGAATTTCAAGACCATAAACTGCAGCTAACTCTACTAACGTTCGTATGGACGTAATTCTTGTAACTGGAGAGTATGTACCAAAATAGTCAAGACCTTCTCGTTTTAACCACAAGTCTTGCCTTATATTTGTCAATAGTGCCATCATCTTTCATTTTCCTCTTAAAGATCCATTTAGAACCCAATAGTTTATTTTCAGGAGGAAGATCAACCAATTCTGATGTATGGTTGTTCAATATGGATTCTATTTCACTATTGACTGCCTTTTTCCAAAACAATGATTCCGAAGAATACATAGCTTCTTTGAATGTTCGAGGCTCATTATCCAATAAGAAAGTCACAAAATCTGGTCCAAATGAAGTAGACGTTCTTTGACGTTTACTACGTCTTGGATCCTCCTGATTAAATGTACTTTCTTTTGTTTCTTCCCGAGGTCATTTGGATCCTTCACCAATCGACTCACATTCCTTTTTATACATACATATATTTTCAAAGAACTCAGCATTATCTGATTCTATAACCGTATTATTATGAATGTCGGGATTTTCTGATTTATGAACCAGAAATCGATATGCTTTACTATTGGTCGCATATCCTATGAAAACACAATCGACGGTTTTTGGTCCTATTTTTACCCTTTTGGGTTTAGAAACTTGCACTATTACCAAACACCCGCACATTTTAAAATAATTCAAGTTGGACTTCCTTCATTTCCATTTTTCATATGGAATGGATTGTATTTTCTCTATGGGGTACTCGATTTAGTATTCGGTTAGCCATAAGAACGCCTTCCCCCCATAAGTTCTGTGGCAAACCAGAACTTATCAACAATGCGTTCATCATCTCCTTTAATGAACAATTTTTTCTTTCCTCAATCCCATTGGATTGGGTGTGTAAGGGGCCGTTGTTTGACGAATAATTCCATATTCTAAACATGTTTCTTCAAAAGGAGATTCATATTCACAACCTCTATCACTTCTTATCATTTTGATTTTCTTGTTAAGTTGTGTTTCAACTTCATTTTTGTATTGCTTGAATGCGTCTATTGCTTCATCTTTACTATTAAGCAAGTAAGCGTAGCAATATAGAGTACTATCGTCAATCAAAGTTATGAGATACTTCTTTCCACTGCGAGATGGTATTGACTTCATGTCGCAAATATCTGTGTGAATTAAGTC
>MDKJ01263900.1:0-10794 GCA_005239525.1 Nicotiana knightiana | reverse complement strand
AAAGCACATAAAATGCGAGGTATATAATGCTTAAAATCACGAATTCTAGCCACACATCAACTTCTTTTCTCTCAAGGTCTAAAGCACAGTCCTCAGGTGTTGCTCATGATCCTCGCGAGTTTGGGAGCACACCAGAATGTCGTCAATAAAAACAATGGCGAATGAGTCAAAATAGTGCCGGAACACGCTGTGCATCAAGTGCATAAATTCTTCTTGGTCATTGGTCAGCCCAAATGACATCACAAGGAACTCGGAGTGACCATACCGAAGAGTAGTCTTCGGGATATCTAGCTCCCGAATCTTCAAATGATGATATCTTGAATGTAAGTCAATCTTGGAAAACACTCTGGCACCTTGTAACTGATCAAATAGGTCACCAATACGAGGCAATGGATACATGTTCTTCATTGTAACTTTGTTTAACTGGTGATAATCAATGCACATATGCATAGAACCATCATTTTTCTTCACAAAAAAGATCGGAGCACCCCAATTGACACGCTGGGATGAATGAAGCCTTTATCGAGCAACTCTTATAACTGATCCTTCAATTCAGGAGGATCCATACGATATGGAGGAATAAATATGGGTTGAGTGCCTATCAACAAACCACTACTGAAGTCAATATCTCTATCGGGCGGCATGCCCGGAAGATCAGCTGGAAATAAATCTGGAAAACCCCTCACAACTGGAACTGACTCAATTGTAGGGGTATCAATAATGACATCTCTCACATAAGCTAGATATGATTCAAACCCCTTTTCAACCATTCATTGAGCTTTACAAAATGAAATAACTCTGTTGGGAGTATACACTAATGCACCTCTCCACTCTAATAGCGGTAATCTTAGCATAACCAGCGTCACGGTCTTGGCGTGACAATCAAGAATAGCATAATGGGGTGACAACTAGTCCATGCCAAAAATAATATCAAAATCTACCATACTGAGCAATAATAAGCCGGCTATTGTCTCAAAACACTAAGAACAACCAAACACGACGGGTACACACGGTCAACAACAATAGAATCTCCCATAGGTGTAGACACATAAACAGGAGAACTCAAAGAATCATGAGATATACCCAAATACGGGTCAAAATAAGATGACACATAGGAATAAGTGGAGCCTGGATCAATAAAAATTGACGCATCTCTATGACATACCAGAACAAAAACTACAATGATAAAGTTGGGAGCAACTTCCTCTGTACGAGAAGGAAGAGCATAATATCTGGCCTGGCCTCCCCCTCCAGGGTGACCTCTACCTCCCCGACCTCTACCTCGAGCTGGCGGAGCGGGTGGAGTGGTAGCTAGTGCTGCAATCATAGCATGGGGACTAGGTGGAGCACGCAATGCCTGAGAAGTCTTTAGAGGTGCACCCCTCCTAAGTCTGGGGCAATCCCTCACCATATGGCGAGTGTCGCCACACTCAAAACAATCTCTCGAAGGGTGTGGCTGCTGTGACTGGCTTGAGCCAGATCTGCTAGACTGATTGCTAAAAGCACCTCGTTCAAGAGGTGCACTAGATATTGGCGGTGCATAATAAGGCTCCTGGGCATATAAGAGGTCGGGATACCATTGGCGGCTAGAAGTGCTGAATGAATTGCGCGACTCACATAGCCCCTACCATGACAGACTATAGATGGGGAACGAGTACCACTATAAGTGCCAGAATCTCGAGACCTCTTGGCCTCCCTCTCCTCTCTCTCCCGAGAAAGCATACCCTCCAATATCCTAGCAATACTCACAACCTGCTAGTATGAAATATCTATCTCCAACTCCCGAGCCATGCTAAGCCTGATACTAGGGTGGAGTCCATCAATAAACCGGTGAACCCTCTCTTAAGCTATAGTAACCAAGGCTGGTGCATGTCGGGCCAAATCACTGAAGTGAACTGCATACTCTGACACAGTCATAGAACCTTGACGCAACTGCTCAAACTCCGCACGTCATGCGTCTCTGAGACTCTAAGGAACATACACCCTCAAGAACATGTGCAAGAATTGAGTCCATGTAAGTGAAGTTTCCCCAACCGAACTACCCAACTCATGAGAACGCCACCACTGATAGGATGCTCCTCTAAGATGGAATGTAGTAAAATAAACCACTCGACTCCGCTACACCCATAGTACGGAGAATAGGGTGACATTCCTCAGAAAACCTTAGGCATCCTCTTATGCCAATCCACTGAAGGTAGAAGGGTGGTACTTCTTGTACCTCTCAAGTTTGAGATGCTCCGCCTCAGAAACTGCTGCCCTAACCTCGGGCTTAGCTGGAGCTACCAGCTGTATCGATATAACCTCGGGAACCTGGTTCACCTAAACCCGCTGCTATGGAGTACAGGCGGCGGGCGTCTGCTCCTCCCCCAGCCTTATATGTGACAGGAGCAAGTGGAATCAATCCATTCTGAGTCAAGGTACTGAACATGCTCAGAAACTGGGCTAGAGTATCTTGGGGGGCTGGTGCAGCAACATGTACCTCAGGTGTATGCCCTCTAGTTGGGGCTACTAAGTTCTCCTCTGTATCAGCTCGTGCGGGTGCTCTGGCTACACCACGTGAGCATCTTCGGCCTCTACCCTGACCCCCGCCTCTCGTGGCTCTAGCAGGGGCGCGAGTGCCTGGTCATCAAATCCGCCAGTATGTGTCCTCACCATCTTTGAGAGAATAGAAGATAGAAGTTTACAATTTTGAGGTCAACAATTTTGCACGACAAGCAACCAAAGAAGTTTAAGTTTTCCAAACAGTTCCATAGCCTCCCGAAGATAAGTACAGACGTCTCCGTACCGATCTACGAGACTCTAATAAACTTGCTTGTGACTCACGACACCTATGAACCTAGAGCTCCGATACTAACTTGTCACGACCCAAATCTCCCTTTGTAAGATGCCATGACAGCACCTAGTCTCTACGACTAAGGTAAGCCTAATAAATTATGGATTAACAAAAATAAAAATAGAATTTAACAACTAGACTGCAACAAATAACTATAAAATGACAAAATGTCACTCGGCATGTACAAGTAACCCAGCACTAGAGTATACACAGAATATCATAAGTCACAAGCTACATAAGAAAGCTAGTATCTCTATACACCAGAGTCTAAAAAATACGGAAAGGTAAACGACATAAGAGGGAATAGAGGGGGACTCCGAGGTCTGCGGACGCGGGTAGAATACCTTGAAGTATCCAAAGTCTGGATGCTCACTAATAACGAGGCTGATAAGAACTACCTAGATCTGCACACAAAACATGTGCAGAAGAGTAGCATGAGTACGCCACAATGATACCCAGTAAGTGCCAAGCCTAACCTCGGTAGAGCAATGACAAGGTCAGGTTTGGGCCCTACTGGGATATAATAAAACAAATAAAGACGGAGAATTTAATAGAAAGAATTCACAAAGAAATAACTATATAGCACAATGAGATAAATAACAGTAGTCCCAAAAGTAAATACTCAATAGGGGATCTCTCGAGATACTGTCTCGTAGTCGAAAAAGTAAATATGTAAGGAGATCTCCCGAGGTAGCGCCTTGTAGTCTCAAAAGAAAATGTGCATGGATATCTCCCCGTACAGCCTCGTAGTCCCAAAAGTAAATGTGTAGGGGATCTCCCGAGGTGCCGCCTTGTAGTTCCAAAAGTAAAACACAACTTAAATCGATGGAAAAAGCAATTAACAGCAAGAATTCTACAAGCAAGGTTGATACAAATCAAGTGAAGGCAGGAATTCAACTAAACATGCTGCACAAATTTCAAATAAGTATTTAAGACACGTAAACATGCGAAATTAGACTAAACATGATAACTAAACATACTGGTATAACTCAATTAAGGTGTAACAAGCTACTACTCAGTGAAAAAAACCCGAATTTTTACAATAATTAGCCCGTGTATGCACTCGTCACCTCGCGTACACGACACTCACATATCAAAGAAATATCAGAACAGTACCAAATCCTAAAGGGGTCCCCCCAAGGTTAGGCAAGCCACTTACCTCGAACCAAGCTCAATCAATCAATATGAATGCCTTTTCCTTGATTATCCGACTCCGAATGGCTCAAATCTAGCCAAAAACAATTACATACCATAAATACAACTATAATAGACTAATGTAACTAATAAAATCAAGACTTTAACAAGAACATCGAAAATTTCCCCAAAAAGTCGACCTGAATCCACGTCTCGGAATCGGGTAAAGTCTCAAAATATGAACACCTATTCAACCATGAGTTCACTCGTACCAAAATTACTCAAATCTGATGTCAAAATCTCAATCAAAACCCAAAAATTTGGTTGAAGAACTTTTCCCATTTTTCCTAATTTTCTCAACCCAAATACAAATTAAAGGATGAAATTAACGATAGATTAGTGGAATATAACCAAAATAAGTGAAGAATCATTACCCAATCAATGCCTCTGAAAATCCCTCAAAATTTCATCCAAATCCGAGCTATCTATCTCAAGTTTTGATAAAAATGGCTAAACTCTCGTTTTTGAAATGTTATAGTCTGCCCAGGTGAAACCTTCTTCGCGAACGCGGACTCACTCTCGCGTTGCAGTGAACAAATAATTACTGACCAAAAATTCCTCCTTAGCGAACACGAGTGACCTCTGGCGAATGCGGAGATTCCACTAACTGCTCCTTCGCGAACGCGACCCTTTCTACGCGCACGTGTAGAACAAAGGCCTTGGAGTCCCAGCTGCCCTACTTCATATATGCGAGCCATGATACCCTTCACCCAATCGATGCACCCCTGAACATACCTTTGCGAACGCAGCCTACACTTCTCGAACGTGAATCACAAATCCTCTCCTGCCACCAGCTCCTCTTTGTGAACGCAAAACTCCCCACGCGAACGCGAAGAAGGAAACCATCAACTGGACACCAGATATTTCTACAACACCAATGAGTATAAAACTAGTCCATTAACCATATAGAATCTACCCGAGGCCCCCGGGACCTCAACCAAACATATCAACAAGTCCTAAAGCATCATATGAACTTAGTCGAGCTTTTTAATCACATCAAACAACGTTAAAAACACGAATCACACTCCAATTCATACTTAATGAACTTTAAAACCTCAAACTTCTACAATCGATTTCGAAACCTATCAAATCATGTCCGATTGACCCCAAATTTTTCACACAAGTAGTAATTGACATTACATACCTACTCCAACTTCCGGAACCGGAATCTGACCCCGATATAAAAATAGTCCACTCCCGGTCAAACTTCCCAAAAATTTAACTTTCGCCATTTCAAACCTAATTCAGCTACAGACCTCCAAAATATAATACGAACACACTTCTAAGTTCAAAATCATCCAACGGAGCTAACGAAACTGACAAAACTCTATTCCAGAGCCGTCTTCACAAAGTTCCGACTACGGTCAAAATCCTAGAACTTAACCTTTTGTTTTAGGATTAAGTGTCCCAAATCATTCTGAAACCACAAACAGAACCCCCTCCCCCCCTAGCAACTCACATAAGCAAAAAAAGATATGGGGGAAGCATTAAATATGAGATCGAGGCTAATACTCTATAAACAACCGGTCGGGTTGTTACACCTATTCCAAAACTTGTTTTGCTACAATTATTTCTTTTTTTTAGCTTACTAGAATATGTCAAAATTCATTCTCTTTGAATTGAATTTTGTAACTTTCCATTTATTTCTTTGTAAATGTCATGCTTTATAGCTCCATTTTAATTTCTATAACAACTACAAATTAATTCCTTTATCTGTAATTGTCAAACAACTTTGCCTATAAAAGGCATTCTTCTTTCTGAATTATCTAACACAGAAAATACCTTCATTTTCTCTTCTTTCTGGCAATTGTTTTGTGCAAATTCTAAACTTCCATCTATGAGTGCACGTGTTTGGAGGTACTGTGGAACCTTGGGGAGCGACCGATCTTTACGATTTGCATTCACTCGGGCCGAAATCGCTTTCAAAGTAGTGGCTTGCCACAACACAGTATTTATGATAAGTTGTTTCCTCTTGGTTTTGGTCATGGTCAATATTATCTACTCATTTGTCTTAAAATTACGATGTATAATAGCTTAATAAACCTTGTCAACATTGGAATTGTGATCATTAAAACTGAATAGAAAATTCATATTTATATTATTTTCCAAAATTATAAAATGAGAAAAAATATTTTTGCTGAAAATTTTGTTCACTCATTTGATTAAAAAGGAATTTTCTTATAGAAAATATGTATCTTTCAAAACTCTTAATCTAAAATGGTCACAACTTATTTAATGAGGTACGTATCACTTACTAGTAATAACTTTCTTGTGTTTCAGAATAAGCAATTTGTGAAATAATTCCCGGGGTTTAAGTCCGTTTGAGTTTGAAAAATAAGAATAACACTTTTATATTTATTTAATTGTTATAAATAGAGTTTTATTTAAGATGAATGTCTATATTTTAGGGAGATTTTAGGGATTTTACTTGGTGGCTAAGTCACTCTTTCCTTATAAATATAAGGCTCATATTCCATTGTAATTCATCTCAATGCAATAAGAATTCTCTCTCTCTCTTTCTTTGCAATATTTTTCTTTATTGTTTCATTACACGTTATCAGCACGAAACTCTACCATCTCAAGAAGCTCTTTGAGAAGACTAAGAAAATATGAATATCTCACAAAGCAAACTTGGATCAAAGTTTAATTGTAAAAATATTTATTTAATTGATTCATATATGACACATATAATATTCAAAGAGGAGAAATATTCTGTCATTTAAGTATGTGCAAGGTAGATGTTACTACAATTTCTGGTAGTAGTACTCTAATTGAAGGCTCTGGAAGAGCTACTATAACTCTGCCTAGGGAAACGATACTTATCATAGATAATGCAATGTTCTCCTCGAAGTCCAAGAGGAACTTGTTGAGTTTTAAAGATATCCGCCGAAATGAATATCATATTGAGGCAATAGATGAGAATAATCTTGAATATCACATCGTTACCATAAATGTCTCTGGCCAGAAAAAGGTTATTGAGAAGTTCCTATCTTTATCTTGTGGCCTGTATTGGACAAAAATTAGTTCAATTGAGGCACATTCTATCGTAAACCAAAAGGTTACCGATTCCAATACTTTTGTTCTTTGGCATGATCAATTGGGACATCCTGGATCAATTATGATGAGATAAATTATAGAAAACTCAAATAGGCATCCATTAAAGAATTTAAAGATTCTTTTAAATAATGAATTTTCTTGAACTTCTTGTTATCAATGCAAGTTAATTATTAGACCATCACCAACAAAGATTGGGTTTGAATCCCCTGCATTTTTGGAACGTATACAAGGGGACATTTGTGGACCTATTCACCCACCTGGTGGATCATTTAGATATTTTATGGTCTTAATAGATACATCTTCTAGATGATCTCATGTGTGCCTATTATCATCTTGCAACCTCGCGTTTGAAAAATTAATGGCACAACTAATCCGATTACGAGCATAGTTTCCCGATAATCCAATTAAGTTTATTCGACTTGGTAATGCTGCTGAGTTTTCATCCAAAGCATTTAATGATTATTGCTTGTCAATTGGGATAAAAGTGGAACATCCTGTAGCTCATGTTCACACTCAAAATGGTCTTGCTAGAGTCTTTGATTAAACGTTTGCAATTGATAGCAAGATCATTACACATGGAAACGAGGTTACCCACTTCTGTTTGGGGTCATGTCATTTTGCATGCAGTAATGCTAGTTCGTCTTAGACCGACAAATTATCATAAATATTCCTTATTGCAATTAGTTTTAGGTCATGAACCTAATATATCCCATTTAAGAATTATTGGATGCACAATATATGTGCCAGTAGCACTGCCATATACCACCAAAATGGGTTCCCAAAGAAGGTTAGCAATATATGTTGGGTTTGAATCCCCCTCTATTATTTGTTATCTTGAAACATTAACGGGGGATTTGTTCACTTCTCGATTTTCAGACTATCGATTCGATGAGACACTTTTCCCAAAATTATTGGGAGAAATTGGTGAAACCAAACAGAAAATTTTGTGGAAAAATCCATCATTATCTCATCTTGATCCACGTGCCTCTATTTGTAAAAAAAAGAGGTGCAAAAGATTATCCATTTGAAGAAAATAGAAAAATCAAATGCCAGACGCATTTATGGATCTAAAAAGGATAACAAAATCACAATATTTTAATTCGTATTGATGTCCCTGTTGGAAAATCTTCAAATGTCATAGCTATTGAGTCAAAAGCACGCCTAAAACGTGGTAGGCCATTGGGTTCTAAGTATTGAAATCCTAGAAAAAGTAAAACAAATGATCAAGATGGAACTATGAAAGAGCCTCATGAAAAAATCCACGATTTAACCAATCCTAAGGTTCATGAGGAAATATTTGAGCCTGAGACTAAAGAAAACAAGGAACTATCAATAAATCCAATCAATATTGAGACAGATTTGAATCGATTGTATATAGTGATGGATTATTTCTTTGCATATAATGTTGCATATACCATTATGCAAGATAGTGAGGATCTTGAACCTCAATCTGTTGGAGAATGTCGACAAAGACGTGATTGGCCAAAATGGCAAGAAGCAATCTAATCAGAGTTGAATTCACTTGCAAAATATGAAGCTTTTGGGCCTGTAGTCCAAACACTTAACGGTGTTAATCCTGTTGGCTATAAACGTCTTTATACGCAAGAGAAATGATAAAAATGAGGTACAAAGATATAAGGCATGCCTTGTTGCACAAGGATTTTCAAAAAGGCCTGGTGTCGATTATGAAGAGATATATCCACCCGTTATGGATGTTATAATGTTCCGTTATCTCATTAGTTTAGTTGTCCATGAAAAGCTTGACATGCATTTAATGGATGTGGTTATTGATGTCGCCTAAAATCACACCACAGTATGGGGTTGTGAAGTGGTCGATTGCAATTACAATTACTGGACTGGGAGTCGGGATCGATTCCTCAGGGAGCATAAATGGGATTAGATATATACTCGGACTAACCGTGTAAAGTGTCCAAGATACACTTCCACATAATTTATTTTTGGTCTACTTCTAAATTATTACGGTTTGCAAATTTAAAGCTAGAAAATGATATTTTTGTTGTTGTTTTTCAAGTACGTAAAAAATCTAGGGTTGTGACTTCCACCTAGGTGTTTGCCTAATGGGTTGTGGGATTTAGAGTGGGTTTCGTTGGTCGGGGTGTAATATGACAATCAACGCACAATTACCCACTCAATACCTCTCGGTAATAGAGTGGTTTTGCCCAATTTAGCTTTCTCAAGTCCAATTGGGTAATTCACAAAACAGTCAAAAATACCCAAGTCGGGTTTTACTATCTCTAGATTTAACCCTTTAATTGTGACTATCAATTTCTTGAGTTCATCCCAATTTCTTGTTAGCCAAGTTTTCCTAGACTAAGTCTCTCTTTTTCAAGTAGAAACTAAGTCAGATAGGCTTGAATCAATGTTTGCAACCACCAATTCTACAATTATAGCAAGAACTAAGCTAAACATTACACACCCAACCATAAACAAACCATAAATCATACACTCATTAGGTACCCACACTAGGGTTAGGTCACAACCCTAGCTAGAAATTTAGCTACTCATAGTGGGTGATGAAGAAATCAAAGGAGAAAACATGATTAAACTTATATTAAATGATAAAGAGATGAAAATCCAATGTAAACTTAATAAACTATCACAAAGTTTCCTAAAACAGTAAAAGAAACACGGCTACTAACTTTGAGATATTCAAAACATAACCTAATATCGTCAAAAAAGAATATTTATACACAACTGAAACTTTTGGACAAGATTGCCCTTTCGGAGACTTTGCTGCAATTCTTGACAGGAGTGGCTTCTGCGGCCACACAATTCTGAATTGCGATCGCACTTCTTGAGTTCTGCGAACCGCTAATTCTGAGTGCGGCCGCACTTTTGATTTCTACAGTCGCACAATTATAGGGCGGTCCGCACTTTTTGATGGTCTCAGATGTGGAACTCTCTGATCTTTGTCTTCTGCGGCCGCACAATTATTTTGCTGTCCGCACTTTTCAAAGCAGCTCTGTGAAGTTTCCTTCATGATCTGCGGTTGCAAACAGAATTCTGCGGTCCGCACTTTGGCCTTTTTGCTTGACTTTTGTTCTTGTTAAGAAATACTCCTTATTGAGTTGAATTTCATCACTTTGGCTCAGTTTTCAATAATCCGGCAAGTAAGCATATTTTATCAATTTTTGGGAATACCTTTGAATATTTTTTAACTAAAGCGAAAGTAAAAAGACGCAAATAAGTAGTCAAAATCTCCACTTATCAACTCCCCCAAACTCAAGCTTTTGCTTGTCCTCAAGCAAATAAAGTAATTCCCACCTCCACAAGAAAAGAGCTCTTTCAGATGAGCTAAGGTGAATCAAACACACATCAATTAAAAATTACCCACACACTCATGAATAATCAACAAGGCAATATTTTGAATGTTAAAGAACAAATAGCTCTAATGTGACACTTGAGCATCAAGAGTTGACTTTACTCATCAAGGAAGTTTGCACTTTCATGTAGGTCACTGTGGATCATAAACTCCTCCTCATATACTCTGCGATAGCTCATCTCACTCAAGAATGTAGCACTCAATTCAATGATTTGTGAAATGTTCGCTCATCACTTTCAAAAGAAAGTCACAAGTACGGCTCTAAGTACCATATGCTTGCCCCTCATGTAAATCACCACTAATGTAAGTGATGAGTGGCTAGAATTCATGATTTTAAGCATTATATACCTTGCATTTTATGAGCTTT
>ML409334.1:198342-219535 GCA_005239525.1 Nicotiana knightiana | reverse complement strand
CAATGTTCTCAATTGATATTCATAACCAGTCTTGTCCTTCACGTAATAAACACTTTTTGACGTAAAATCTATAAAATCCTTCCATAACGTCAATCTTATTAGCACATGCCTATCCCGTAAATATCCAATATTACACTCGCCTTTAATTCCATATTGAAGCGACACTATTCGACGTAATTCATTAAGCTCAGGCCATCTATATGAGAATTTGCAAACTACGACATATTGTAAACCTTCAATCACGTTCATTCTATCAACTTCTGATTCTGTAAACTTCACCATAGGATGCCCTTGTAACAACACTGCTCAACGTAAAGGAATTGGCTCGACAGTGCACTATTTTGCTTGAACTGTTGCATTGATCGTGGTTGGTTTCAGAATTATCGAGTAGTCTAGTGGCTTGGGTGTTGATGTATTGTTGTTATGAATGATGGGAGGTGCTTGGGAGGGCTGACCAGCCATTGGAGGTGGCTGGTCGCCGGCCGGAGAGGCCATTGAAGAACTCACGAAACTGCTGGATTCTTCGCAGTTCTCCCGTCGCCAGAGCTCCTCAAGCGTGGTAGGGTTTTTAGCAATTTTACGGAATTCCTGTATCAAAGCTTTCAATAGTAATCATAATGTGAAAAAGTCAAAAAATAATCTTGACTCGGATTCGAGGTTGTTGACCTGAGCGGTCTTGATTTTGATGATTGACAAAGGAAAACATGCATGAACCAAGTCCATGGATAGTGTACACAAGTGACAAACATAATCAAGAAAAATGCATGCACGTGAAAGGGATAAGTATAAGTGGTTATTTCTTATAATCCCTGAACGAAAAGGTTGCATATTTGATAAGGAGTAGGACTCCTTACTTGAAGAGATCTCTATCCAAGATAAGGAAAGAGTTAGAAGTCGAAGTTGACTAGAACTCTTCCACCAAGAAAGAGTAAAGCATTAGAACTCTAGTTAATCTTTATTTACTAACTCTACAAATATCAGTGTTGTTCTCTTTTACAAGTGATGCACAGTGTTGTTCTCTTTTACAAGTGATGCACACATATTGAAGTTAAGCACGAATTGAGAGCAAAATAGCAAGGCATTTTGTGAGAAATTCATGTGAGATTTAAGAGTGTTATCCTGAAGCTACACGAACCAGCTCCATAAAGATTTTAATGTGTCTTTCTTTATTTCTAGTTCTAAGTGCAGTAGGTGTTTTGAGTTGTACCTTTCAGCTTTCGTTGAAGCAAATTGTACTAGGTACCCGTGTTGTATCTTTCAAGTTAGAGTTAACTTGAAGTAGTCGCAACAACTTGTGACGTGTTGCTATAAGGGTTAGAGTTAATACTTAGGTTTGCAAGAGTTTGTAAACTTTATTGTTGGCTCAGAGTTGTAGTGAAGTGTTTGGAGAAAATCCTACTGGTATTAGGTCGTGGTTTTTTCACCTTTTGAGCTGGGTGTTTTCCACGTAAAAGTCCTTGTATTCTTCAATATCTACACTTATTATTCCGCAACAGTAGTATAAGGAACACATAGAAGAACCAAGTCCTATAATTTGTGCACGCAAAAAATGGACACCACACAAATCACCCCCGCCCTTTTTGTGTGGTATTGAAGTATAAAACATCAATTGGTATCAGAGCGGGTTATCCTTGAAGAGGATAACACCTTATGAAAAGATCAAGATGAGTGCACTACTTGAAAACTGTAAAGAGCAATTCACCACTAGGCTACCACTATTCAAAGATCATTATTATTCTTTGTGAAAGGAGAGGAGAAGTGATCACTTGCAGATGACTGATGGATGCTTCAAATGTGGTAAAACGAACCACATGATCAAGGACTGTCTTATGTGGAAAGTCGAGTGGAAAAAGGAGAAATCTGAAAGAAGGAACAGAAATAAGGAACAGGTTCATGACAAGAAGAACTACAACAAAAGGCAAACCATAAAGATGGATGTACCCAAGAAGGAAAGGAGCTTGGCACTCAGAATCACTGAAGGATCTGATCTAGAAGAAGATGAAATGGCTATAATCACAAAGGACTTCAAGAAGTACCTTATAAGAGGAAAAGGTTCTCAATATGTGAAAACTACAACAAAATAAGGGTTCCTGAAAAACCGACCAATGAGGGCTGTCATAAGTGGGGAAGACTGATCATCATATCAAGAACTGCCCTCAATGGGAAATTGAATAGAAGAAGGAAAGATTTGAACGAAGGAACAAGAAGAAGGGACATGTTCATCTCAAGAAGAACAAAGGATCAACAAAGGCTATAGTTGCTGCTTGGGGAGAAAGCTCAGATGATCTAGATGGAGATGAACAAACACTTATGGAAATTGGAGAATCTGAAGAGGAATTTCATGAGGAATCTGAGGTAAGTATAATTCATCTCAAAGACAATATTAAGTTTTTGTCTAAAGAAAATCTCTCTGAATTATTGCTAGATTTCATTTATGAATCTGAGGTTATAAATAAAGAAAAGGAACAGTTGTCAAAGGATTGTGTGATTTTAAAAGCAAAGTGTAAGAACCTGGAACTCAGAGTCAGTGAGACTGTGAGTGAATACTGCTTTGAAGAACCAGGTTCATACACTTGAAGCAAATCTCCTTGAGTTAAAATCTGAAAATCTAAAACTGAAATTAGGAACAAGTAAAAGGACAGATGATTGCACACAACTCACTCTAGAAGAAAATATAGGTAAATTGAAAGATGAGTTGTATAAGAAGGATGAGCAGGTAAGAGTGTTGAAGGAGTATCTAGGCAAGGTCAAGCATGAACTAGACAGAACTAGTAAGTGGAACAGGTCTTCTGATGCTTTGTCATGACTACAAGAACATCATAGTAGCAATAAGAGAGGACTTGGCTTTGGGAATTAGCAACCCAAGTGGGATCCCAAAAGCAAGTACCTCACTCTTCTTGAGAACAAGATTTGTACTCACTATGGTAAGACTGGTCACTATAAAAGTGAATGTAATGCAAAAGAAAAGGCCAGTCAAAAAAATAAAAATTTTGTTCGAGGGAAGAGTTGGTTACCAAGTTGGGCTAAAAAGAATTTAATTCATACTTTTTCCTATAGAAAGGGACCCAAACTAGTTTGGGTTCCTAAGACTAACCCCTGATTTCCTTTTGCAGGTTCAAGTGAAAGGGAGCAGCCAAATATGGTACATGGATAGTGGCTGCTCAAAGCACATGACAGGAAGCAAGGACCAGTTCCTTTCACTTGAGGACCTCAAAGGAGGAAGTGTCTACTTTGAAAATGGAAAGAAAGGTGAAATCATTGGGGTTGGTAAGGTAGGTAAGAATGACTCTCATTCCATTGAGAATGTCTACTTGATAGACGGCCTGAAATACAGTCTAATAAGTGTATCACAATTGTGTGATAGAGGTAACTTGGTAGCATTCACCTCTACTAAATATTTTGTGATAAATCTTTTCACCGACAAGATTGTTTTGCAGGAAAAAAGAGTGAATAATATATATATATATATATATATATATATATTGTTTTGCAGGAAAAAAGAGTGAATAATATATATATATATATATATATATATATATATATTGTGGATCTGTCCACACTTTTAGAAAATGAACTAACTTGTTTGAGTGTGATGGACAGTCATCCCTTCATTTGGCATAAGAGACTTGGACATGCTAGTCTAAGTCAGCTCAACAAATTAGTCTCCAAGGACTTGGTGATAGGACTGCCTAACATCAAGTTCAAGGAAGACAAAGTTTGTGAGGCTTGTGCAAGGGGGAAGCAGGTAAGATCCTCGTGTAAATGCAAGAAAGTGGTAAGTACCACCAGAACGATGGAACTGGTCCATATGGATCTCTGTGGTCCAATGAGAAATTAGCAGATGTGGTAAGAGATATGTGATGGTGCTTGCTGATGATTACTCTATATTTACCTGGACATTGCTTCTAACATCTAAAAATGAAGAATTTGACATGTTCACTTCTTTTGTGAGAAAAACTCAGAAACAATTAGGAAATCAACTTGTATCAATTAGGTCTGATCATGGCACTGAATTTGAAAATGCTAAATTTGCTGAATTTTGTGATGAGCATGGAATAGATCATAATTTTTCTTCTCCTAGAACTCCACAACAAAATGGAGTAGTTGAAAGAAAGAATAGGACACTTGAAGATATGGCCAGGACTATGCTTCTTTCTAGTAAACTGCCCCATAGCTTCTGGGCATAAGCTGTAAATACTGCATGCTACATCATAAATAAGTGCATGACAAGACCTCTAGTTGAGAAGACTCCCTATGAGTTACTTAAAGGGAGAAATACAAATATCCCACTATAGGTGTTGTTCCCAAACGCACACGCAAGTATACGTGGTCGACAAGTAATATAGGATTATAAATCCAGATATCGTACCCAAGGGACTTGTGATTAACTAAATTAAACCTAACAATTAATCTATTCAAGAAAATCCTAACGTATGAATATTTAACTAAAATTTAATCTAGAGTAAAAAATTAAGAGATTAAAGAAACAAGTTGGCGAAAGTAGACACGAATTCAATGAGAGACGACATTCTAGAGCTATAGGCTGGCTAACAATCCTGTTGAGTCTTCCACTTAAATCGTCTAATTAATTTATCTAGTTTATTGATTGACAAGGTTAATATTACTCGTAGCCTTCTCCCGAAGTAATACTCGTCTATTCAAGCTAACCTAATGCCTATATTCCTATGGAATTAGGATTAACAAGAACGCATTAATAATTCCTGTATAGTAACCAAGCAAGGCGATTAGGTATATTCCTATCCTAACTGCAAGTCCTCCCCCTTAAGAGTTAAGATCTTGCTCTATCCAATCTTATATGCAATCTAGAATTCCCTCTCCCGAGTTCAATCCTAGATTCCTAGATAGTATTCAATTGGTGATCAAGAAATCAAATAATTAAGCACAAGATTGAATAAATAAACTAATATGATAAAATAATAAGAAAAATTCAAGCTTCAAACTCCAACATTCATGTAGCACCCAAAACTCTAGAACTAATGAACTATGAAATTAAAGGAAAAGAAGAGAAGAAAAACTAGTTGAAAGCCTTTTCCAAGCAAGGTGTGTGTTCTTCCACGTCTAGTCTCCTTCAAAATATGTTAGATCTTCCCCAAATTAGGTTTTGGACCCCTTTTATACGAGTTGGTATCGTGTAGGGCCGAAATAACCTTGTCCCGAATGAAGTAGGAAAAGTTCCCGCCTCCAGCGTTTAGGGCAGCGCCTAGCGTTGTCCCTGGCGCTGAAAGCAATAACGATTTTGCAATTTTCAAGTCTTTTCTTGTGGCCAACTTCCTTATAAACGTTATTTTCTTCCTTCTTTGTCTCTTGCCCTTCACTTGGGGGGACAAAGACCAAGGAGTGTCCCCCTTATTATATTCATTTAATTTTCTTTCTTTTTCTTCCGCGTTTTATTCAATTTTGCTCCAAATCTCTTCATTTAACACCGCTTTATTCCTACACAATTAAAATATAATATTAAGCACAAAACAATATAACTTATACTCAAATGACGATTAAAAGTACTAGAACATGAGGCAACAACGAGAAAATATATGCATTTTTTACCGAACATCAACGCCCCGCACTTAGACTCTTGCTCGTCCTCGAGTAAGCATTAGAATCACCCTCAATAAATAAAGCCTAGAAACACCACCACTTTGGTTGATCCTAACAATTAGGCCCTATAGCAACTCTAACCATCAGCTATACAATTCCTTATCATCGTGCAAGATATACAAGTCACAAACAAACAACAAACTTCTAACCTCCTAACCTCAGAGATGGACTCTAACTTATCGAATTTAAGCTCGATCACCTACTCTTTCAAAGAAGCTAATAACATCACCTATCTATCATGAAACAAGTGCCTTCACAAGAAAAAATAGTCCATACACTCAAATCAAAGAATGAATATAATTTAAGGACATAGCATCAAAGAACAACTCTCGCACTCACAAATGAATTCACATGTATGCACAAAGAACCATAGGCTTTCCCATTATGTACATCTATACTAATTAAGTATGCTCGAATAGAATCAAATAAGACTTTAACGGGTTGTAATGTTGGCTAAGGGACAGGTAGGGAATTATATAATAGTGACTTACACTTCCCTAAGTACTTTGCACTTTTAGACTTCATCACCCATTATTTTCTACTCTTCACTTTATCTTTTAGCCCTCTCTTCATCAATTTTTTCACAAGTATTTCCCCATATCAAGAACGTTTCTTTTTTTTAAAGCAATTTTTCTTCTCTTTTTTTTCTTCATGTCACATCCTTTACAAGAGAGCCTTTTCATCACTTTTCAGCTATTGTTGGTCACCATTTTTCACTTAATCATCCATTTCCTCAAATTTATTAAGTAATACCACAGTCTAAGCAATAGTGTTCAAGGAAGCAGGGTGCAAAAACTAGGGATTCAACAAACGGATCAAGGCAAAAATATGGCTTCCAAACTAAAGACTACAGGCTCAAAGGGATAACTAGTGGTACAATATCTGAAAAGGTTAAAATTCACAATACATAATAAAGAAAGCCTATTATCATCTTCTAAACAGAGCAACACTTTTATTTCGCTTCAATAACATGCAGGGCAAGTGCTCGACTAAGACGCAAAGCATGGAATATATGCAAGAAATCCTCACTACACATGGCACTAGTATCAATCAAGATGGATCAATTCTACTCTAAGACAGACAGGATCATAGCGAACAACAAAATAAGAATAAGCTATATGCAGAGTCACAACTCTGAGCTTAGGTGTTAGAAAGTCTGCTATTTTATTCATTACTCAAGAACTTAGAGGAAAGTACTACTCAAGCTAAGGCCTAAATATGCTAGTATCAAACAAGTAACAAAAGTTTTCTTCTCCCTCTTTTACTACTCCTAAAAAATCTAATCCTAAAAAAAATTACCCGGTTCAAGTTTCATCTCCTGGAAAAGAACCGATGCAAAACGAAAAATCAAGGGGGATTATTATCTAACTAAAACTAACTAGAACAAAAATAAAAATCTTTTTGGATTTGTTTGAACCTTAATCCCTCAAGAAAGTTGTCTAATAGATCTGTCGTCAGGAAAAGTCCAAAATTTTATGAATTTATTTTCTCAATTTTCATTTCTTAATATTTTTGTTTGGACAAAAATCACTACACTAGAAAAAATACTACAATTAAGCTAGAATAACACAAAAAATCACCCAACAATCTCCTCACCCCACACTTAAAATTATGCAATTTCCTCAATGCACACTATAAATAACAAGAAGGTAAAAGAGACTCCCTGGTAGGCCAAAGGCCGAAGAATTAGCAGCTCAGGGGATACTCAGACTTCTCCCATGTATGATTCTTCGTACGGGTACCTCACACTTAGTTTAAAACACATGCTCACTTTTGCACATGGCTATTGGCTTTGACTCCATGCTCGTATTCTTATAAAATACAAAAACAACACTACAAAAAATAACACAATACAAAAAACAAAAATAAAAACTAAAATTGGGTTCCCTCCCAACAAGCGCTTAATTTAACGTCTCAGCACGACGCCATCACTTTACCATTTTTCCTTCTACTTTGAGGATATGAATTGCGCCCCCAATTTGGCATCAATTTTTCTATCACGTTCCTGGACCGGTGGTGTAAAAATAAAGGAACCAAACAATAGGTATCGCATATTGCACTTCTTGGCCCTTAAGTGAGGGATGTCATTTTGTCTCCTTGGCATCACAAATTTCAGAATATAAGGGTCTTGTTCTTCATATATGCATCTCTCCAAAGGCTCGATCTTCATGTTTCCATCCAAGCAGAATGTAGAAAAATGATTAGAATGAGGACCAACACGCCTCAACTCCAAAACTGTATTGTTTTTGACATCCTCAATAATATAAACTTCCTCATCTTCAACTTCATCCACAAGAACATGGTCTAATAATTGGTATTCTCGTTTTAGCTCCTTAATTTGGCCTAGAATATATTTTTCAACTTCACACAACTCATCACTAAATTGTTGGGCGTTACACGCATCAATCTTTGCACTCAATTGAGCCTCCAAGTCGCAAATAGAACTGCCAAATTGGTCGATCTCTTGTCCCATTTCGGCTCTTCCTTCTATAAAATGTTGTATCCCATTCGTAATTTTCTCACAGAAGCCTCCATATTCCTCTAATAATTTCATGTGCATATCAAGAATGCGAACATCATGTTCAACATCATCCAATTCGTTACTCCTGTCAAACTCACAAGAATTATTAGAATCAACATAAGAAGGGATTGGAGTAGGATAACAACACTTAGGACAATTAATCCAATTACCGCCACAAATAGTACAGGATTGAGATGGTGCTCACAACTCGGTATTAGGAATATTCTTACAATATTTCCACAAGTGGGGTCCTTTACAATATGGACAAGGATCACAAAAACAAGAATACTTACTATCCCACCACTGTTCGTTCAAAGATGCCGTATAAAACAATTTATAATACTAACTACACTAAACTAAAGTTAAAAACTTAAATAGATAAAAGTAAAAATCGAATCTAGTTAAACAGTTAATTTCTAAGTTCCCCGGCAACGGCGCCAAAAACTTGTTGCTCCCAAACGCACACGCAAGTATACATGGTCGACAAGTAATATAGGATTATAAGTCCAGATATCGTACCCAAGGGACTTGTGATTAACTATCAACTAAATTAAACCTAACAATTAATCTATTCAAGCAAATCCTAACGTATGAATATTTAACTAAAATTTAATCTAGAGTAACAAATTAAGAGATTAAAGAAACAAGTTGGCGAAAGTAGACACGAATTCAATGAGAGACGATATTCTAGAGTTATAGGCTGGCTAACAATCCCGTTGAGTCTTCCACTTAAATCGTCTAATTAATTTATCTAGTTTATTGATTGACAAAGTTAATATTACTCGTAGCCTTCTCCCGAAGTAATACTCGTCTATTCAAGCTAACCTAATGCCTGTATTCCTATGGAATTAGGATTAACAAGAACGCATTAATAATTCCTGTATAGTAACCAAGCAAGGCGATTAGGTATATTCCTATCCTAACCGCAAATCCTCCCCCTTAAGAGTTAAGATCTTGCTCTATCCACTCTTATATGCAATCTAGAATTTCCTCTCCCGAGTTCAATCCTAGATTCGTAGATAGTATTCAATTGGTGATCAAGAAATCAAATAACTAAGCACAAGATTGAATAAATAAACTAATAAGAATAATTCAAGCTTCAAACTCCAACGTTCATGTAGCACCCAAAACTCTAGAACTAATGAACTATGAAATTAAAGGAAGAGAAGAGAAGAAAAACTAGTTGAAAGCCTTCTCCAAGCGTGGTATGTGTTCCTCCACGTCTATTCTCCTTCAAAATATGTTAGATCTGCCCCAAATTAGGTTTAGGAACCCTTTTATACGAGTTTGTATCGTGTAGGGCCAACATAACCTTGTCCCGAACGAAGTAGGAAAATTTCCCGCCTCCAGCTTCTAGGGCAACGCCTAGCGTTGGCCCTGGCGCTGAAAGCAGTAACGATTTTGTAATTTTCAAGTCTTTTCTTGTGGCCAACTTCCTTATAAACGTTTTTTGCTTCCTTCTTTGTCTCTTGTCCTTCACTTGGGGAGACAAAGACCAAGGGGTGTCCCCCCTTATTATATTCATTTAATTTTCTTTCTTTTTCTTCCGCATTTTATTAAATTTTGCTCCAAATCTCTTCATTTTAACACTGCTTTATTCCTACACAGTTAAAATATAATATTAAGCACAAAAAAATATAAATTATACTCAAATGACGATTAAAAGTACTAGAACATAAGGCAACAACGAGAAAATATATGCATTTTTTACCGGACATTAATATGACATTTGGATGCAAGTGCTTTGCGCACAATAATGGAAAGGACTCCCTAGGTAAGTTTGATCCCAGAAGTGATGAGGGAGTATTCTTGGGATATTCTTCACATAGTAAAGATTATAAGATTTATAACAACAGAACTATGTGTGTAGAAGAAAGTGTTCATGTGGTTTTTGATGAAACTAACATTCTTTCTGAGAGACAGGAACATGATGATGAAGCAATTGGGCTGGCTAGAGACTCAAATGAAACCACCGCCCAGACTGAAGCTGCACTAGAGGAAATAACGTGTGATGGAACATGTCCTTCTACCCAGGGCAACCTGACAGGGGGAACTGACTTGAGAGGAACTGATCCTCAAACCTCGAGGGAACCTGTCAATGAACATATTCCTCAACAACAAAACGGGGAAGGAAAATTCAAAGAAATTGACACTCCTATATCAGCATCCACAATTGGATATGGATGAACGTGGTTCATTTGCTGATCAGAAGATGTATAGGGCATGATTGGGTCTTTGTTGTATCTGACGGCTATTAGACCTTACATTGTTTTCAGTGCAGGCCTTTGTGCTAAATTTTAGGCAAATCCAAAGAAGTCTCACTTGACTGTTTTCAAGAGGATCTTGAGATACCTAAAAGGCACCACTGATATCTGGCTATAGTATCCAAAAGGTAGTAATTTCAACTTAGTGGGATATGTTGATTATGTAGGTTTTCTTGTCGACAAAAAGACCACCTCAAGCATGGCACACTTTCTTGGCTCATGTCTTGTGTCTTGGGCCACCAAAAGGCAAAATTTTGTGGCCTTATCTACTGTTGAAGCTGAGTATGTTGTTGTTGATTCATGTTGTGCTCAATTGTTGTGGATCAAACAATAATTAATGGACTTTGGAATTGATGTAGGTTGTATTCACATCTTTTGTGATAACACTAGTGTAATCAGTATGACCAAGAGCCTGGTCCATCAACAAAGAACTAAGCACATAGATGTTAGGCATCATATTCTGAGGGATAACTTTGAAAAGGGTTTGATCATTGTGGTTTTGTGCTACTGATAAGCAAATAGTTGACATATTCACAAAAGGTTTGAGTAGAGATAACTTTGAAAGGAATAGGTTAGAATTAGGGATGATTAAGATCACCTAAGAGGAACCAGTTCTAACTCAATGATTGCTTAGATAATTTGTGAATTTTGTAAATAATCAGATTAGATATTGCTCAATCTCATACTTTTATTAATATACACTTGTGCCATGTGCTAAAATGTCTCAATGATGTCTAATGACATTATCCTTATTTTCTTAGAAAAATTCACTCTTACACAAGAGAACTTTCAGTGAAGAACATGATTTATCGAGCTTATAAGGTATGTATTCTACACTCCGCATAATTTGAAATAACTGCATATGGATCATGAACTGAAAAGAGTCCCACTTTATCTCAAACTACTTTTGAACCAATTAGCTACAAATGAACTAGCTTCATTAAGAGTCTCATACACCATAATTGCCAAAATATTTGGGGAAGAGTCTGACGCATCTTCAAACGGAAACTCCCAAGATGAAAAGACTTCTAACCTCCAAAAAGTTGTTACACACTCAAAAACTTTTCATCTTAAAATTGATCTAACCTTACCCTCTTATCTCAATTTTTTTCGAAAGATCAAAATCTCCAAAACCTCAAAACTTTCTCTATTTCTCTCAAGTTTCTGAACTGATCAAATGGTAAACACCCATGAGAATCCCAAAAACTCTGAAAATCCTTCCTCACCACCCAAAGAACCTTCACCCACACTTTTAACCTCCCTAATCCCCAAGAAAAGGCATATCAAAATGATTGCGTACAACACAGTGTCCAGTAGAGAACAAGCTAAGAAATTGAGTGAGATGCTACAAGCCAGTCAAGTAGAAGAACCATAGAATTCTGATGATCTGGTCGGCAACTGAGGGAGAAGAACCAATTTTTTCTGAAACTAAATAGGTAACCTCTACGTTTCTCACCTATGAGGTTGGCTCTATAATTGCATAAAATCTTGAGAATGGGTTTGTTCTGGTTGGGTGCGAGGCTGGTATTGAAAAGGGAGAGCTAGGTGTTGAGGATGATGAGAAGGGAAGGGTGTAAGAACAAGTGGCTGGATTTGATTCACCCATTGGTTATGTATTACATTATGAGACATGTGCAATAGTGGTATGGAGTAAAGAGATTAGTGATAATGAGGATACTATGAATGATAGTATGGGGATAGAATCACATGAGATAGATGATGGTTCTGGTGATAGAAGTGCAGCAGATGGGCTGGTTAGGTTAAGGAAACGGTTCATGAAGATAAAGATATAGAAGTAACCATACCTAGTGCCAAAAAGAGAACGATTTCTCAAGAAACAAAGATTGTGACAGAGGGTTCAGTTGTGAGTAAAACAACCATGTCTACCAAAAAGAGCAAAAAGGCTCGAATAGTGGAAGAAAATGGTTAAGGATGTTGAGATTGCACGATTGAAGATTAGGTTGGCTGAAGTAGAGGGTGAGAGAGACTATCTCAAGTGTGAGCTTGCAAAGTAAAAGGAGGAAAATGGTGGTATTCTTTAAGAAATGCTGAAACTGCTTCAAGCGAAGAACTAAGAACCTGGTCCTTCCCAGTCTTAAATCATCCCTAGCCTAGTTGTAACCAGTGACCCAAATGGGATTTCTCTATTTTTTCTCATGGTTCTATGTTTTTATTTCTTCTTATGATTTGTGGTAGGATCTTACCAATTAATGAAATTCACTGTATTTGCTCTAATTGTTTGTTGATATTTCTTAGATGGCTAATATCGTTAGATTGATAAAGAGAAAATTGAATCCATGATTGCATTTGAATTAGCCCCAGTGGCCATGAGTGATATCTACTAAAACCTGGTTACTTAACTTAATTGTGCAACTTTTTAATTATGCCAAAAGTGGAAAGATAAGGTGTGCTTTTGCTTTGGACTGTGATGTTTATAACCTAATAAACCTTGTCCTTTATGATTTGTGACTGTAACGACCCGGCCGGTCGTTCCGTAAGATTTAGCCTTGTTTCCCCTATTTCTACTTATCGTGTGTTGATTAGCCTAATTATATCGTGTTGAGTCAGTTGGCTCGGGTTCGGAGTGGTCGTGGTGTGAAATGAGACACTTCGTCTCTTAAGTTGGTCTTATGGTTAGAAAAGTCAACCGAAAGTTGACTATTAGGTAAACGATCTCGAAATTGGGGTTTTGTAGCTCGGATAGCTTCATTAGGTGATTTGGGACTTAGGAGTGTGGTCGGAATGTTATTTGGAGGTCCGGAGAAAAATTAGGCTTGAATTGGCGAAATTTAGTTTTTGGCAATTTCCGCTCGACAGTGGAGAAATTAGCTATCAGGGTCGAAATGGAATTTCTGAAGTTGGAACAGGTTCGTAGCGTTATTTTGGATGTGTGTGCAAATTCTCAGGTCATTCTGACGAGTTATAGGTAATTTCGGCATCGTTGGTGATTTTTGGAAGTTTGAAAAATCCTTAGGCTTGAATCATGGGTTGGTTTGGTGTTTCGATGTTATCTTGGGTATTCTGAGGGTTTGACTAGGTTGGGGTGATCATTTATGACTTGTTGGTACTTCTGGTTGAGGTCCTGAGGGCCTCGGGATGAGTTTAGATGGTTATCGGCATGATTTTTGGTAATGTGGAACTGCTGGTGTAAAGCTTTCTGGTTTTCCGCACCTACGGAAGGGGGAGCCGCAGGTGCAAGGTCGCTGGTGCGGTCTGGGAGCCGCAGATACAGAGTTTGAGGGGCTAAGCTATTTCCGCAGATGCGGAACCTTGGGTCGCAGGTGCGGATCACAGGTGCGGGCTTATGGACCGCATGTGCGAGGTTGGATTTTTTGAGGAATTCCGCAGAAGCGCACCTGGGAACGCAGGTGCGGTTTCACTGGCCAGAGAGTATAAATACTAACATTTGTGAAATTTGGTTATTTCATCAAAATTTTCATGCGGATTTGAGCTTGAGAGAGAGTTTTGAAGAGGGAAATCAAAAGAACTTCGTGGAGGTAAGATTTTTGGACCTAAAACTCATTTCTATGATGTTATTTGACTGATTAGGGGTGAAATTATGGAAAATTAGCGACTAAATTGGAGGTTTAGGGCTTGGGAATTTGGAGACTTTAAATTAAGGAATTTAGGGGTCATTTGTGGTTGGATTTAGATGTATTTTATATGAGTAAACTCGTGGAAGGATAAGGATTCTAGTTTTGTGATTTTTATCAAATTCCGAGATGTGGGCCCGCGGGTCGGGTTTTGCCATTTTCGGTATTTGTGCTTAATTTTGATAATTTTCGAATGGGTTTCGTCTCCCTAGCATTTATTGATGATATTAATCTGATTTTGGTTAGATTCGGAGCAATCGAGAGCCGATTCGAGAGGCAAGAGCATCGCGAATTAGTATTTGGGCCGGTTTGAGGCAAGTAATGACTATAAATCTTGTCCTGAGGGTATGAAACCCCGGACTTCACATTTTTATTACTATTTGGAGTGGCGCACATACTAGATGACGAGTGTGTGGCGCGCACAGTTGGGGGATTATGACTTGGTCCGTCCCGTGGCAATGATTAAGTTGCGTATTTGATTCTACCTCATATGATATTCATGTTTTTTGGGATGTACGCCACGTTTGGGGCCTTGTGCTGACCTGTTTGGACTCCCTTGGGGGCTGTTTACTGCTATTCCTCACTGTGTTGACTTATGATTTACACTCAGTCATTTCCTGTTTAACTGATTTCGAAACTCAAGTCTCATTTACACTACTTTTGTGATATAAAATGATATTTTCCCCGTTTATTTGATAGCCTGAGTGGCTTTGAGAGATTTCTGACTGAGTGAGGCCGAGTGACTATGTTGTGAGGATATTATGGGATCGGGCTGCACGTCGCAGCATGTTGCACTTTTTATGATATGTGAGAGGCCGAGAGCCTGAGTCATTATTCCACGAGATGTCTTGATGTTAGCGCTTGGGTTGTAGGAGCCCCTCCGGAGTCTGTACACCCCCAGTGAGCGCAGATACCTACTGAGTGCGAGTGCCGAGTGCCGAGTGACGAGTGATTTGGGAGGCACGAGTGATTGTGAGGTAGCCCGAGGGGCTGATGCTGAGTGGCTGTGAGACATGCTGAGTGATTGATGCTGAGTGATGATACGCCCGAGGGCAATTTATGATACATGTTTCCATCTGGAAGACTATTGTGAACTCCGTCGATTTTATATACTGAATCGTTTTGATTTCTATGGAATTTGTGAAAAGGCACATTTTCAAATGATATTTTACTGAGATTGACTTTTAAATGTTATAAGGCATCGTATATGTGTTTTCTGAAAGAAGGAGTTCATTTTTCGTGTATTTATGACTGCTTTTACGTGTTTCATTGCCTTAGAATTTACTTTCATTACAACTGAGTTGGAGTACTCCCGTTACTCCCTGTACCTTGTGTGCAGATTCAAGTGTTGGGTCTGAGCGCTAGCTGTTTTCGCATTCTTTTGGAGCTTTGTTCGGGATTTTGAGGTAGTTATTTGGCATCCGCAGCATGCTCTCTTTCCCTTCTTATCATGTTATTTGATATCATTTCCTAGAACTGGTTATAGTAAAGAAATAGTAATACGTTGTATTGTTTGTATATGCTCATGACGGTTGACTCCAGGATTTTGTAAAGACCCGTAAAATTTCAAGTCTAAAAACAATGCCCGAATGGGTCCCCATGTGGTTATAACTGTAGAAATTCTTAAAACGGACCCTTGTGGAGTAAAAAGTACCCCGGGACTTAAAAGATATAATTTTCCATATTTGCACAGGTCAGCGGTCTACTATGCGATCGCAGATCAGGTATGCAGACCGAATAGTGGTCGCATACTTGGACAGTTTGATGTCCATTTTGAGGACAGCTATACGGCCTAGAATGCGATCGCATTTCACGAATGCGGGCCGCATAGTTGTCACATTCTTGCACCTTGATTTTTGCGGAGGGAGTTATGCGACGCACTATGCGATCGCATAACAAGTATGCGGACCGCATAGTGGTCACATACCTGGGCAGTCTGCTTCTCTTTTTGG
Organism: Nicotiana knightiana; assembly: GCA_005239525.1. NCBI lineage: Eukaryota > Viridiplantae > Streptophyta > Magnoliopsida > Solanales > Solanaceae > Nicotiana > Nicotiana knightiana. The sequence goes on along the minus strand of ML409334.1, from coordinate 203,589 downwards.
CCCAGCTGAAGGCCACTTATGCGACAGGTATGCGGACCGCATACCTGCTTCGAGGCTCCTAATTTCTAATGTTAAAACCCGACCCCTAGTTTAATAAAACACCCATCCCCTTCATTTTTAACGACTATCTGGTCAAAATAGAGAGAAGGGAGAGTGAGTCTAGTGAGAGAAAGTCTTCTTCTTCATCAAATTGGTCCATCATCTTTACTCAGGCCCGGAAATTATCGAGTAATCTTCATCTTCTTCATCATAAGAGGTAAGTCCCCACCCCATTTCCATTCAATTCTCAGGCTTTGGTTAAAAATGGAACACACATGAAATGGGTTCTTGAAGATAAAAGCTAAGACTTGCATGCATGTTCATGATTTGTCCTAATCTAGAAAATTGGTGTAAGTTAGAGTAACATTCCACTAAAAAGGGGATTAATTAGTCAAAGGGATCACATAGTGTTTGATAAAATGCCCAAATGAGTTCATGATTTCTAATTCTAAGTCTAAATATGGCATCTTGTAAATTAGATTGGAGGCGATAGAAGGTTCGGTGGGTTGAGAATGGATATTAAAGGGGAATTTCGACTCGAGGTATGTACGGCTAACTTTAATCTTCGTAGAGTCACCTTGTTGGTGTCCGAGCATTCGGTATGAGTTTCTGGCTTATGCATATGTGAATCGATTGTTATAATGTGTTGAGGCGTATGATTTTGTTCTCTGATTGTCCTAGTTGATTACCATGCCACCATACTACATGAGATTGTGAAAAGGTGATTCTTTGTGCTTATTCTATCATGTGCAAATCTCGTTAAATGTTGAATACATGGGTATGAGAGGATGTGCTGCAAAATGAAAGAAATGATAACAAATAAAATTGTTGAATGTATCCAAGTGCTAAATGTTGTGTAGTAAGTAATGGAAAGGAAATGTGGATTTATCTAATTGAACTATATGTTGATGGTATGCCGTATATGACTCACTGTTTGGTAAATATTACTATGGCCTTGATTTCACATGGTTATTTGGTTGTTACGAATGTATATTCTTGATGATGAAAAGCCTTGTGATTGAATTGATTGGTTGATGTTGCTATCAAATATGATTGTACTGTGAGATCGGGTTGCACGCCGCAACAGAAGTAATAAGGGTGTAATATGATTGTAAGGTGGGATCGGGTTGCACGCCGCAACAGAAGTAATAAGGGTGTAATATGATTGTAAGGTGGGATCGGGTTGCACGCCGCAACAGAAGTAATAAGGGTGTAATGTGATTGTAAGGTGGGATCGGGTTGCACGACACAACAGAAGTTATAAGGGTGTAATGTGATTGTAAGGTGGGATCGAGTTGCACGCCGCAACAGAAGAAATAAGGGTTGAATATGATTGTAAGGTGGGATCGGTTTGGGCGCCGCAACAGGAGAATGATTGAAATAAGAAACTGTGGAACTCTCATTTGTGTTTTCTGTATCTCTGTGCAGTATTTGTTTGGTTTCTTTGACTATCTCATATCTGTGTATTGTTTGATTTTACTTAGAGTAAAGCTTGTTCAAGTACTATTCCATGGTACTAACGTCCCTTTTGCCGGGGGCGCTACATCTTTTATATGGATGTAGGTGGTTCTATAGTAAGTAGCTCGATTCGCCAATAGTGGTGCCTTCCTTTCATCTCCTCAGCAGTTCTGGTGAGCCTCACTTCCTTTCGGGGTCATGCGTGGTCTATGCCATCTTCTTTTGTATATTTTGTTCTGTTAAGGTATAGCAGGGGCCTTGTTACTGACAAGTTTATATACTCTTCTCCGTATATTTAGAGGCTTCGTAGACATTATGTGGGTTGCATATATGTATTTGGGGTAGTTGTCGTACTCGTTTGTAATCACGATTCTGTATCGGGAGTGTTGTATTTTGGAATGTATGTTTTTGGGAAGATTAAAGGTTGAAAATGTTAAAAGAGGAAATTTGACTTATGTTTGATTCTATTTTGCTGTTTCACTTATAAATGTACATTATGAACACGGGGAAATGCGTTGGGTAGGAAGGCAATCCAGGTACGCTTTACTGGGTTCATCCGTTTAGGCGCCGGTCTCGCCCCTCGGTTTTTGGGTGTGACAAACTTGGTATCAGAGACTCAGGTTTTTAAAAGTGTCCTAGGATGTCTCGGAGTCGTGTCTAGTAGATCCCTTCTTATCGGTGTGTTGTCGACCACATCTACAATTAGGGGGCTGCATGCACATTTAGGAAAGTACCCTTTTATTGATATTCTATATCGTGCGATGTGGTGAAAGGTGAGGTTGTCTACCTCTAACTTGTGAATTGTTCCAATTTTCAGTAAATGGCACCCAAGAAGAGAGCTCGACTCTGCCTAGAGGCCAATGCCACCCCAGGAGTGGTCATAAATTCTCCAGCTGATGGTGCGGGTGTGAATGATTCCCCGACCACAAATATGCCTGACTCCTCCACTCCAGACCAGACTATTCCTATTCCTACTCCAGCGGAGGGTGCTGAAATCGCTCCCGCTGATATTCCTGACCCACCTCCAGCTTCCGGTCCCGATAATTCTGATGGGGACCTCAGGTGAGCTATCCAGATGTTAGTGGCCTCTCAGAACCAAAGATCAAATGCTGCCCCTACGTCCTCTAGCGAGCCAGGGGATTCTTCAGGTTCCAGAGTCAACCAGTTTCTGTGGTTAGCCCCTCCAGAGTTCACAGGCGCTGACCCAGAGGCTGATCCTCAAGAATTCATTGATGATATGTGCAAGACCCTCCGAGTTATGAGGGCTACTGAGACAGAGGGGGTTGAGTTTGCTTCCTATCGTCTGAAGGGAGCGGCATATTCGTGGTTCGAGATGTGGGAGAGTTCCCGTGGAGAGGGGAGCCCTCCGACGAGGTGGGATGAGTTTGTGGATGCCTTTATGGGTCATTTCTTGCCTGCCGAGATTATGGCAGCCCGTGCTACAGAGTTTGAGGACCTTAAGCAGGGAAACATGAGTGTGGGAGTATCATATGGAGTTCGTGCGCTTGTCCAAATATGTTGTTCACATGGTGTCTACTATGGAGGCTAGAGTTCGTCGGTTTGTTCAAGGCCTTGGTCTCTTGGTTATTAATGAAGCTGCTACAGCTGCTCTGCATTCAGATATGAATTACGGGAAGATTGTGGGATTTTCCCAGGCTACGGAGGCTCAGAAATTAAAGATAAAAATGGAGAGGGAGAGTAGTAGTAGGGCCCGGTTAGTGGGCAACCCTGGGAGTTCAGTTGGAGGAGGGAGATCAGCCCTTGGGAGAGGGTCATCAGGGCCATCTCAGTCCTATGCTCAGTCCTCAGCCAGTGCGCCGCCATCAGGGCACAGTTATCAGCAGGGAAGTTGCGTTGGACCAGGTTCAGACAACAGGAGGTTCCATCAGTCTGGTCGTTCAGGTGGGAGGTTCCAGCAGCAGCAGAGGGCCCCATGCCCTAAGTGCGGGAGGTTTCATTCTGAGAACTGTTACTTGGACATACTGGTATGCTATAAGTGTGGAGTGAGAGGCCATGTTCAGCAAGACTGTCATACACCCAGTCAGGGCACGGGTAGGGGCACTGCTCAGCCATCCAGTTCTTCAGCCACTACATCTTCAACACGCCCTCCAGCCCATGGGCCTCCAGCTCCAGCAGGGCACGGTACAGCTAGGGGTAGAACACGGGGTCAAGGGGGACCCAATCGGTTCTATGCTTTGAGTGGTCGCTAGAGTGCGGAGGCTTCTCCAGATGTTGTCACAGGTATTCTGACTGTTCAATCACATGATTTTTATGCTCTTATTGATCTCAGGTTTTGTCATATGTTACTCCATTTATTGCTTCAAGTTTTGGGATAGAACCCGAACAGCTTCACGAGCCATTCTCTGTGTCGACTCCAGTTGGTGATTCTATTACCGACGTGCGAGTCTATAGGAATTGTGTTGTCACGGTGCGTGGTCGGGATACCACAGCCGATCTTATTGAGTTAGAAATGGTAAATTTTGATGTAATTATGGGGATGGATTTGCTCTATTCGTGCTTTTCTAAACTCAACCGTCGAACCAGAATTATGAGGCTCGAGTTTCCTAATGAACCAGTTATCGAGTGGGAGGGGAATAATGTTGTGCCAACAGGTAGGCTTATTTCCTACCTTAAGGCCTCAAAGATGATCAGAAAAGGGTGCATCTACTATTTGGTCAGGGTTGCGGACACCACTTCAGAGGTGCCTGCTCCTGAATCTATGCCTGTTTTGAATGAATTTCTTGAAGTATTTCCGGACGAGCTTCTTGGGATTCCACCAGATAGAGAGATCGATTTGGGGATTGATGTATTTCCAGATACGCAGCCAATATCTATTCCACCCTACCGAATGGCGCCAGCAGAATTGAGAGAGTTAAAAGAACAATTGAAAGATCTATTAGAAAAGGGTTTCATTCGGCCAAGTGTGTCGCCTTGGGGCGCACCGGTTCTTTTTGTCAGAAAGAAAGATGGATCACTTTGGATGTGTATTGATTATCGGTGTCTCAACAAGGTCACCATAAAAAACAAATACCCATTGCCTTGGATAGATGATTTGTTCGACCAGTTGCAAGGTGCTAAGTTCTTCTCAAAGATTGATTTGCGGTCCGGGTATCACCAGTTAAAGATCAGAGAGCAGGATATTCCTAAGACTGCCTTCAGGACTCGATATGGGCACTTTAAATTTCTGGTAATCTCTTTTGGGCTAACCAACGCCCATGCAGCTTATATGGATCATATGAATCGGGTTTTCAAACCGTTTCTTGACTCCTTTGAGATTGTCTTCATTGACGATATCCTTGTTTATTCGCGAAGTCAGGAAGATCATGCTACTCACCTCAGGGCAGTTCTGCAGACTCTTCATCAGCACCAGTTGTATGCAAAGTTTTCAAAATGTGAGTTTTGGCTAGAATCAGTCACCTTTTTGGGCCATGTTGTTTCCAGGGAAGGAATTCGGGTTGATCCCCAAAAGATTGCAGCGGTAAAGGATTGGCCTAGACTAACGACCCCGACAAAGATTCACAGTTTCTTGGGTTTTGCTAGATATTATCGGAGGTTCGTGGAGGGATTCTCTACCCTCGCCTCCCCATTGACTAAGCTGACACAGAAAGAGGTTAAGTTTCAGTGGTCCGATGCTTGCGAAAAGAGTTTTCAAGAATTGAAATCAAGATTGACTTCGGCGCCAGTGTTGACCTTGCCAGAAGGTTCAGAAGGGTTTGTGGTGTATTGTGATGCTTCAAGGGTTGGTTTGGG